>ARYC01000988.1:0-15581 GCA_000711775.1 Oxytricha trifallax | reverse complement strand
TCATATAAGCTCTCAGTTATAGAGGCAGTTTTATAATTTTAAATTCAAATTTAAATATGAGCGCTAACATTTTAACAAAAATAACAGCACTTCCATCAAACTAAATGAGACTAACCTTTGGCAGCAATAAAAAGTGTGTGATAGCTGTGAGATGATCTCTCTTAAAGAACTACCAGAGCTATCACTTGAGGTCTCTGTTATTAAAATAGAAATTAATAATAGAAAATAAATGGCAAACAAGTGTGTGGGAGACAGAGAGGAGGAGAAAGGTATGAATGAAATTCCTATACAAACTAAAGAAGTAGAAGTATACTTTTGTGAGAAGTGTGAGAGAGACTTCGCTCATTAATCTAGTTGGTATAGGCATATGAAAGAGCTAGAGAAGCCAAGCCAACAGTATACTTAAAGCACGATAAAATCGACGGAAAGTATGATTGCTTCGAGTGCCATAAGTAGTATGCTCATACTAGAGATTTAGGAAGCATCTTTTAAAAGCTCACAAGAAAGATTTAGAGATTGAAAAGCATGAAGATGAATTGAAGCTACTTAACAAAAGAAAAGCAAGAGAATCTTCGAAAATGGTAGAGCTCGAACAAGCTAGTGAATCAGAATATGTGAGGAAATCACGCAACCTACTAGCATCTGAAATCACAAAGATTATGATTAAAATTCAATATAAAAAGATTCCTGTTCTTGCCTAAATTGACCTAGACACTTCACTTTAAAGCTACCTTATATTAGAAGACTCCTTTGATAAGAAAGTTATCAATGATCATCAGTATGCATACAAGGTGTATCCCTTCAACTATCTCTTAAGTGATGATAAATATTAGATGGAGTTTACAAATGAGTATCAAGTACTCACTCAAGCAAAGTTTAAAGAGTGTAGTTACTTAATCAAGCTAGATGCTGTTCTCCTTGCCAAGGATCATGTTGCTTTCAGACTCCCACTCTATGAAATGACTCTAAGAGATTTCATAACAGATCAAAGGAATCATAAGTAACTTGGATAAATAGCAACTCAGACCATACAAGGCATTAAAGAGCTTCACAAGTTAGGGTTTGTTCACAGAGATTTAAAGCCAGAAAATATTATGATAAACTTTTCTCCAGTAAGAGTAGCAATAATCGATTTCAACAGAGCCTAAAGAGTGGAAGTCTCAAGGCTTGGAACTGTAATGGGAACTCAAGGCTATTATCCAGAAAGAGAAGACTGGAGAGATGGTGACTTTTAGTGGGATGTGTGGGCTTTAGCAGCAATAATAATAGAGTGCGATATGCCTCGCAACGATTACTACTCTACAAGGTGTGAGAAGGATGCTAAACAAAGAATAAAGCAATTTATTGACAAAACAAGAGTATCTCAATCAATGAAACCAATGGCAGAGTCAATAATAATAAAACCAAACTCAAGATCAGACATATCAATAGAGCAGATAGAGTTGTGGTTAAGTAAGATAAACTTCAGACCTCTACCACATGATCCTAAAGTGCATTTTGAATGATTAAATTAAATACATTTACTATAAATTTCACATTAAAACCTATTAATAACCCCAACCCCTAACAAATTCCCTACAAATCAAAGCACTTATAAACCTCATTAAGGGGTTTTGATTTGAAATTAAAGAAGACAGTAAAATTCTCAAAGCCAAGCATCGACGATGATGGAAACACTTGGTAGCATGATGAAATCAAAAAATTAGAAGCAAAATTTGCAGAGTATAATAAAAAATTTGAAATATAATTTATTACAAAATTAAAAATTTTAAGGGTAAGTAAGCTTAAGAAATTAATTAATTAAATCACTAAGTATAAATCGACATAGAAACTGGTTCATTAAATATTGGCATCGGAATACAAGGAATATCTAGCATGTTTTATTGCATATCTTATTCCATTTCATCATGTTAAAAGAATTCATTTAAGTCTTCTACAATAGAATATTTTAAATAATAGTCATCAATTTCAGATTGAAAGCTTTTGTAGAGTACTAAGAATAGCCTGGCTAAGGTAATTTTTTTGATCTGAAAAACTTGTCAAAGTTTATATCGAAAAAAGTATTTGCCAGATTATATGTGCTATTGATGCCCCTAGAATCATTCACTATTCTGTCTCTTACAGTGTAAACACATGATAGATTTAAATAAGAGAAGAGTTTATTCAGTTAATACCCTATTACTACTTTTTATCGAGAACTATATATTTAACATTTCTGCTAGATATTTTAGTGGAATGTCAAATGAAGGATCATAGAGGTACATATTGAAAAGGGGAGCGTACTTTATGATTTTAGAAGGCTGAACTACTGAATCAAAAAGTAATTAACCTTTTTTATTTACTACTGTAACTCTCAAAATTTCTCTTTCGTCAGCTTCATTCACTGCCCAATTATAAGCCAAAGCAACATATTAAGATTCGATTGGACTAAAGGAAGAAATATTATTAAAATCTAATCCCTAACTCTCCTTAAATTTCATTGACTAATTTAAAGCAGTCAGTAAATTATCCTGTAATTTTATCAGAGTTTTTAATATCAGATGGATCAGATATGGCAATAAAACCTTAATAATATCTGACTTTATATCTGGCTTCCTTACTTCCATAAAGTGGGTTGTAAATGATTTTTACTGGATAAATCTTTAACTCTCTTGTAATAACTTTGTACAGTCTCATACAAGCTCTGGCATCCTTAATCTATAAGTTTTAGTAACAAATGTTATAAACTAACTGGACTATGATTTATCGTTTTTTAGATCTTTTCATCTAGGTATTTTAGCAATAAATCCCTAAGTTTTCGCTGTAAATTTTTCCTTTAAAACATTTTGAGGAGGGAAGTATCGACAGTTCTCAAGCAATCGTGTCTTGTAAGTCTTAAATAAGAAAAGTCTTTGTTTAAATTATGCATAACGAATATTTCCCCCTTTAACAGCTCTTTAAGTTCTCTATGCATTACCTTGAAGGGTTTTCTTTTTATGTCTGTATGATCAACAATCCATTCTTCCTCTGCAACTGTTCCTGCTGAATATCTTATAACCTTGGGCTAAAAGCACTCTTTTTAATTTTGCTCGTTCATTTGCTCTTTATCACTTGTCAATCGATCTTAAGAATCTTGTTGCTCTTCTATGTTTTGATTAGCGAGTTTTTCATTGTTATTCTTTTCATTGTCACTGCAGTTGCTTTGCATGTCTTCTAGCTTGAGTTCAAAGACTCCGTTGATATTATCCTCGTTCATGTTATAGTTCACTGGCTAGAGTTTCTTATACTGTGGATTACGCTCTCTTTCAAACCAGTACTCATCTTTATGTTTCACTTTCTTAAATAACTCCTTCAAGTCTTGATTTCCTCTTCTTTTTCTAGGCATTTTTAGGATTAAACTAGTAGCTTTCTTGTTAAAATTGAGAAGTTTCTTGTTGATTATTTTTGAGTTTACCAATTTTTTAAGGACTCTCTTATGGCGTTGTGGAAGTTTGAGAAGGTTGATCTTCTTCACTCTTTTTTATGTCTACTTGTTAAGGCATAGTTTGTTGAGTTTGGCTTTCTTCTTAATTATCTGCATTATCGTCTTCATTCATTTCTTCATCTTCGTCAAAGTTTCCTGCTATCACATGAGCTCTCTTTGGATTTACTCTTCCTCTTCAGAATCTACATCTAAGTTTTACAAATCATCTTCCTCATATTCTTATTCTTGTTCATCATCATTCTCTTATGTATTAAGATATGGTACTACTTATTTTTAGACTTCATTTGATTCTTTTCCTTTTTGATTCTTCTGAGCTTCATCATCGTCGAACTCCTCATCACGCTCATATATGCCATCAATTCCTAGTGATTTTCTTTTTCTAGGTTCTTAATAATTTGCTGATCAAGCATTCCCATTTTCTTTCATCGCTTCAAATTTTTGTCGTCTTCTCTCTCGCTAATCTTCATCTACGATTTTTGTTTCTAGCCAATCTTCATGTCTTAAGCAGAAGTCAGAATAATATAAAACTTCCTCATTAAAGTTCACGACTGCTATTCTGGGGACTGTCCGACCACCACCATACTCCACGTCCATTGCTACTATATTATCAGTACTAAATAAATGATATTCAAGTTTATTGAGTATGTTTCTTATATGTTCTTTGTTCGTAATGATCATTCTTAAAATCTAATCCTACTTGTTTGTCTCTTATATAGTGTTGAAGCATATCTTCCTATAAATTATCCTAAAGTCAGGCCTGAAATTTTTGCTTAATGCATTATTCCAGTTCTTAAAGCTTTCACTTAGCCGTCTTGGCCCATCATAGCCAGGGTTGCCTTATCTTTTCTTTGAAAAAGCATTGTTAAATTGATACTTCGACCTAAATCCTTTGTTGAACTCATTCTCAAAGGAGTTCATGAACTGCCTATTTCTGAAACTCTTCCCTCTGTTATAGTTCAAATAATTGTAATTAATGAGACCAAGCTTTCAATTTATGAGAGTATCCAACATCCCTGTTTCCGTATCCTCTGTAGTTAATGTAGCTCATTATACATAAGATATAAAAACCAAGCAAAATGTAAGTGAAAGAGCATATATTATATATTAGAGCGTATCTTTCTATTATTTCAATGATTTTGAATTCATTCTCATTTATACAAGAATAGAAAAATATCACTAAAAACAAATCTTTGATTCTCATTTGAAAGTTAAGTCAATCAAGCATGACTTTAAATTATATACAGTTTACTAAGGTTACTAAAATCCTTCAACAATTGAATCGCTTCTTTGATTAGCTTACAACTAATTTTACTATAAAACTGTATGCCCATTAGTGTTGAGTTGATATTTTTCAAGCATTTCTTATAGGCGAATAGTCTACTTTGCTCATCGGTCTGCATTAAGATATCGATTTCCTTATTATCTTATTCTTTTTAAGCCAAATCTGCAGTTTTATTCGAATTAGTGCCTTTTTCTTAACTCTTTCTCAAAGCGCTTCTAAGAACTTAACACAAACTTGTCAATTTATGTGGAAAAATGACTCCATATAGTTTCATTTAAAACTTAACTTGCTTGTTTTTGAAAGCTACATTTCCAGAGTAAAACAACTGCACTTCTTTGTAGGTGCAGTTTATAAAAGCTGAGGGTGCTATAATTTGAGAGAAGGCTGAAGCTTAAAGTGAGAAAGAATTAGCACCATAAGAAAGTTGGTCAATTTAAGTTCCTATGTAATTTCCAAGGATGTTGTAAATTGATTGCACAGCTTTAGAGTCGAAGTAGTAAAGCAATGATTGGTTTTTCACCACTAAATTAAAGTGCTCGTTTTGATTGTTATTATCAAGGAGATAGGTCAGTCTGTCTTGATCTTCAATATGTCCATCGTCTGATTCATTCTCTTGTTCTTATTACTATTTTAGTTTTTACTACTGTCTCTCTTTTTCTTCATCGTCATCATGGCTTATATTTACAACTGTTTTAGTCACGTTGGCTAAAATATCATTAAATCAATTTAAATCTTTCAACTTACAATCTTTAATAATCTTAGCAAGAATCATGGAGGGATTAATTACAGCAATTAGCTTTCTATCTTCAATTTTGAACAGCGCAATGAAACTATTGTTCTTCACATAGAAAAATGGCATTTAAGTGCCTCTGGAATTATTGTCATCATTTACTGATTACAAGAATTTCTAGTTGACATCTCTCAGAGATCTCAACCATAAGATTTTTTATAAAAGTTAGTGCTGTTCGTTATCTAAATAATATACAAATACCTAAAGGAACAATGAAATATTAAATAAACTTATAATACTTAATTTAAATTTAAAAATCAATAATCAATTAATTTTTATACTTTCCTAATTTAAATATTAAGATGTTATCAATGGCTTAATTTCCATGTCTCTGATTAGTAGAATAAACAAAATACTGCAAATACTTTCGCATCTTAGCATAGTCAATGTTTAAAGCTTCACTCTCATTTTTGACTATTGAACTAATTTGTATTGATGTCTTCAGTAACCAATCCTTTGGCAGCTCCTAGAAGTTCTACACCCAATTATTAATAACCAATTGAAAACATTAACTTATAAGCAATCTTACTAAGTATCTCATTTGCTCTGCTAAAGCTTTCTTTTGATGCCTATTTTGTTCTTACTATCTCAAAAACGACTAATCAATTTCATTGAGTTGCTAATCTAATAAGTTTATTTGAGGTTTAGGCTTAATATTAGCGTTTCTTTGTTACAAAGTGTTATTAAGCCCAGAATCGATATCCATTAGTTCGTCCTCTACATTACTAGATTTTGCTTATTTTTAGTTATTCTTAGCAGAAAATTTCTACTAAAATGAGGTCTTTAAAGTGTTTGAAGTTTGTGGCACAGCATTCAGAGATTGCCCAAAGAAACTAAAAATTATTTATTAAACTCTCACTGAATCATACCTATCATAGCTAGCCTCTACTTATTTTTATTTTTGTTGCTCTTTCAATTGCTTGAATGATTTCACTGGAGCAGCTGCTGCATTAAATTTTTGTGTGATGTTGCTATTAATTTCCACTTATTTGATTTCTAATGTCTCTCATGTTATAGTGCTTTTCATCGTTTTCCATTTTGTGTGGTTGCATCTGCTCTCTTCTCTTTCTTTCCTAATGCAAAATATTTAACAATATTTTGTTTTGTTCTTACATTGTAATAAGGTAATGGTAGTAATATCATTGCCAATAACCCTAATATATAATTAAAAAATATACCCTAACTATCTTATTTATTAGAATCGTGATGCACATAGTAAGTTCTCTTCTTATCTGACTAGAAATCTTAATCTCTTTTCTAAGATTCTGTGGCGCTACGTTCTTATGTTTTCATATTTTGAATAATTTAATAAATATAATAATTATAATTCATAGAATACGCGGGTTGCGCTGTTATTATTCAATAATTTTTTATTATAATAAAAAACAGCAAAATCAATTTATTATTATTTACGTTTTATAATTTTCTAATAATAATGCGGTATAAATATTAGAAAATTAATATATTTATATTTAATTATCATAATCTTGATAAGCAATTTTTACTAATGATATCAGATTTTCTTGGCTACTAACAATTGCTTTAATTTACTAATTATTATATATTTATATATTTATATATTTATTTTCATCTCAGCAGTATATTTATTTCATAATTCTCTGATATTAATAATTTGATTGTTACTGCTGCTGAGTGCTTCCATCTTCAAAGTATTGTTTGGATACATCTCTCATGCATTGAATTTATTACTGTGCATTTTATTTAGGGGGTGCTCCCACTTATTCTTTGATTTCCTTGTGCAACTTATGAAGGCCTTTCAAATGGATTTCTGTAGTGAGCGTTCTACCCGTTATCAGGACTCATGTTATTATTTTGTTCATGTTATTAATCTGCATCATTTAGATATTTTAAGCAAATTAAGCCTGATTCTACCCTTCATAGTAGTTATTTGGGTAATTCTAGTAGTTTTGATGCTCTAACTGAGAAGATTCCAAATGATGCACATTTTAATTCACAGCAGTGAATGGCTGAGAGGGTTTACTGTTGGATCTCAAAGAAACAACATTTTCTGATTGATTTTCTTTGTCATATTCAAACTTCTCAGCGGAAGAGCTTACTGACCTTAGTGATGACCTCAAATCATTTATATTTTCATCTATTTCAACGAGGAATTCAAATTCCTTAGAATCGTTGGTTCCTTGAGGGAATTATACTCCATAAGGATAGTTGGGATCTTAAGCGAAAGGATAGAGAGAATCTTACTACTGCTACTACTAATTTTTAGGTATGTTATTATAGTTTCTATGAAGTTTCCTACTTTTCCTGCTACTGGAATTAGAGTATCTTGAGAGATTTTGAGATTAATTTAACACTGATTGTCTCCATTAGGATGTGTATTAAAGTGGATTGTCAAATTAAAAATCTCCTTAACGGTTATCGTCAGCATCTTGTTCTTGGTAACAAACTGCTGATTTCAGTAAGCTGTTAACTATTATAATTATAATAAACAAAGTTGATATATATTTCTTATAGAATCTGAAAATGATTTCTATGTTAGCTTCTTAAGATTGCATGAGTTCTCTGTTGGTTTTAATATTACCTAAGTTTACATCTTCCATCTCCATCTATTGAGTCACTATGCTTTCCCTGAATGTTCCACCCACTATTAATTGAAGGTGTCATTTGTGTCTCGATGGCTCCATTCGAGTTTCTTCGGGACTCAAGCATATCTAGAGATAGACCTTTAGTCTTGGCTAATCTCTTTTTAGATTTCTTAAGACCATCTTAATCGTAATTCATTTTTCCATCTTTCCTGTTTAAGTCATCTTCTTCTAGTAGGGATTCTAATTTGTCAAAGTCATCGTCAGGATCTTCAAATTAAATTTATAGGATGGTTAAAAATTCTATATATAAAGTAATTTCAATCTTTCAAGCTCCTAACTGGATCTTAACGATATTTAATAGCATAGTTAGTATTAGCATTAAGTTTGCTTTATGAAATCAAATTCAGGTCCTCTGATTGTGAAATAATGGTGTTTTTATCAAGACCAGATTTATTCGTATTATTAAATAAAAATAATATAAGTTTCCAAACCTCCTTAATCGAATTGATCATTAATTTTGTTCTAAGCTTCTTGAGTAGGCTAGAATAATGCAATTTTTGATATTTTAATACTGACAATTATATTCTTGAAATTCTTAACAAACGAGTAAGCATTGAATGGATGATAAAAATACCCACTAGACACACCTTTAAGTTCCTCATGTGTTGTTATTTAATCAAATGTGATTTTTTAGTGATAAAATAAGAAGACTGATAATCAAACTAAAGCTAAAAAGCAAAATATTATAATTGGTAGCGACAGTGGATGGCTCTTAAATGCCTCTTAAATAGCATCACTCGACTCGAGTCCCTCATTAGTTTAAAAAGAGTTTACTCTCCTTTGAATATCAGTAGCTGAAGTAATCAGTACGAATAAACAGTTTGCCCAGAGGAAATTAGCGAAAATAAAGAATCTTCGGTAGTTTCTTTTGCCGATGCAGTCACTCACCCAGAGGCAATGATGATCCATGATTTAAACACAGCTATCGCAAATAGAGCAGTGTACAGTCCTAGGAGGTCTATAAATATTGCACGTTTTGCAAAATTTTAGTCGCACAAAGGAATTTAAGAGGCTTTGCTGACCATTTTTGATTAAGTAATTTTTAAATTCGCTCTTGTTAAGTTGAATAAACTTGTCTTCTGGCTGGCGAGGTATAAACCCAGGGTCTGACAAGGCTGTTTTAAACAGAAAAAAGTTAGTGAAAAACCATAATAGCACTCCTATTATAATTAACACTGGATCAGAGTCTCCTTCTGCATATCCCTATTACATAATCATTGAGTGAAGATAAAATTGTAAAAGTTGGTTATATTAATGAATTTACATGACAATATCAAATTTCTAACTTTCGGCCCCGCCATAATCTTCCCTCAAAGAAAAAGTTATGAGTGCCCTCCCACAGCTAATAATTCTTAATGATAATCTAATATTTTTCCCCTCTTAGACTATATAAGTGACTTAAAGATTGAATATAGACAGAAATAATTTGAATTTGACATCGTTGACATGCTTTTCTTAATTAGACTTTTTTTTATATAGATTAGGTTTATATAATATTACAGTTAAATTAGGCAATTTAAATATATTCACATTTATTTAATTGCTGAAATAACTATCAATGTTTCAAAATTATCTGAATAAATCTTTATTCATAACAGATATTGTTTCTATAGTGATCTAACTTTAACCTAAACAAGGAAAAGTGAGAAGCAAGGAATGATTATAAGAACTGTACATTAATATAAAATTAATTTCGATTCAACTCAAATAATTAGATTCTATTTAAAATAAAAACTGTTTAGTTGAAATTCTTGGTGAAAACACTTTCTTGGACCTTCTTTTAATACTACTCTATACGTATATCGAATTTCTTGTGAAGTGCCAATGAGAAGGCATCAATGTTTATGTCGAGACTTGAAGTAGTGTAAGATCTTATGAATTCAATCAGGAACCTTTCTAATGCTTGGCCGCTTAAAGTCCTACCTCTGTTTATAGTCAATATGAATTACTGTTCAAGTTACGCCAACTACAAAAAGTTGTTGTTAATTGCTAGTAAGTTTACCTCTTTTTATGAAAATATAGTGAGATAGAGGATATGTTTTATTGTAGATGGGAATGAAATAATTAAAAGCAAGATAAGTTTAATAATTTGATAAATTAATATAGTAAATAAATTAACAGTAATGGTAGGATAAGAGAGCTCTATAAGAATAAAATTTAAACTTTATAATATAATGTGTGGTAACACTCTTTTTTTAATATAGGATACAGCTTGGTGTTCAAATAGCAACTTATCTTGCAAAAATTGTGTGACTGAAGTGGAAAACGTGAACATTGAGGTCAAGAGAACATCATCCCCAATGCCAAAAACTGAATTGTAGTAATTAATAAAAGATCAGAATTAATAGCAGATATATCAAGGAAGTAACAACAGCAATTCAAATTTAAAGGGAAAAAATCAAAATAGTAATGGTGGAGGGGGTAACTCTGGATTTGTACAGAATACATAGATGTCAACTCAACACACCAATCATCCTTAGAGTAATCTGAATCATCATGGAGCAAGTATGTATGGTGGAAACTGAGAGAAGAGACTTGAGATTTAATCAGCTTAGTCGTAGGAGCAGAGATAGCAATTGCTTAAAGATTTGGTGGTGAAAGCGCCAAGACTTGAACTCAAAGTAAGAAATGAATTTTCGAAATTTGAACATCCTTAAAACATAAAATTCATATCACTTTTTTAAGTTTTAAGTTCTGCTTTCTTAAAGAAAGGCAAGGTAATTTTTCTCAATCCACTAGGGCTAAAAGAAGATAAATCTCTTAGAAAGGCTTTGGACTGCTACACATACTTTGGTTGCAAGAAATCCATCAGAAAACCTTTAAAATAAAATTAAACTACAGCTAACAGAAATAATGTAATAAGCCTCAATCAATAGCAAATGGGAGTAACAGGAACTAGTATAGAAGAAATGAATTACTCTAAAAGTATCTTTTTTGATGTAAAATTTTGAAATTTAATCAATTCAAATCTCAATTATTTACTTTTAGAAAGAAGTAGTGAACGATTTTGTAATTCCAACAAAGAATGAGGATGAAAAAGAGAAGCATAGAGGAAGATAATTTTAAATATATTTTGACCCAGATAATTTGAAATACAAGATCAAAGATTTGGGTGTGGGCTATGGAGCATTCGTATAATTGACTAGGCCAATTATTTTGAGGGACAATTTCTTGCTTCACATGGGAGAATCATATATTGTTGCTAATCTATTCAAGTCTCAAGATTATCTTATTGGAATTGTTGGTGTCAATTAAATAATTTAGTTATCACAAATTTATTCCGAAACTTTTAAGTGAATTGAATAAAGTATCGATGAAACTGAGATTGAAAATTTTCTCCGTAGTTAAAGCTGATTAGCCTGATGTTTTGTAAATTATATCTTGCTTTAACATAATCTCTTATAGTTTTTTTTTAAAACGAGCATTAAGAAATTATAATCGGTAGGACCCCGAACTGTGACATAAGAATCGAAGATAAATTACTATCAAAGGCTCAAGCAACTATCCGCTTTGATGGATAACAATGGATGTTAGCAGACGGGTTTGAGGGGAGAGAAAGTACAAATGGGACATGGTTGTATCTCAACGAAGACTGCGACATAGAAAATGGTATGGTATTCAAGTCAAATCAAACTTTCTTCGAAGCAACACTTGTTTGATACAATTGAATTTTAAATATTTAATATAATTCTTTGTTTGTTTGGGTTTTTGATTATAATTAATAAGAAATTAGTAAAGTTTAATGGCTTCTAACATTTATAAAAATTATCCTTTAAAAACATTTCTAACTCAAGATAGTTTTAAATCTGCTTCATATGTTATTTTTTTGATAATATTTCAGTTTTTAATTTGGAAAGAGAAGCCAAACTTTTTAATATCACAGCATTGAATTTGTACTTTCAATTTTGCTTTTAATTTCTTTGATAAATAATTAGTTTTATCATAATTAAAGTTTCTAGTCCTTAATTAAAATTATAAAGGGACTATAGTTGATTAATCTATTTAAAAGTATGACATTTAAATAATTTTGCGAGCTATTTCTTGTGTATTTTTATTTTGCTGTTTTACTTGTTATGTTAAGAAAAGATTGAATTAGAAATTCATGCCGAAATCACTGTTATAATCATGATGAACATCAGAAAACTAGTTGAAATTTCCAAAATTTAAGTTTTACATGCCTCCAATTCCTGGCCCTATCAGCATGTTATCGTTATAGACAATTCATTTGTCAACGATTGGCTTTGCTGTCTGGGTTCCGTGTTAAAAGTAGCCATCAACTTTGAGGGGTCAGGTAAATTATCATCCAAATCGTCAAGGGACAAATCTGGAAGAGGTTACAAGGAGGCTTGTTAAATTTGTGGCGTTAAAGGGAGAGGTTGGGACTATGTTGCATGGAGATTTTACTGCTAAATTTAGGGCACTTAGACATTATTGCTAAACTCAATTTTAAAGGATGGTAGAATTAACTAGAAATAAGTAATTTATTCAAAAATTTTGGAGAAACTACCATTTAAGCTATATTATTCTATTAATTTCCCCTTTATTAAATAGTTTAATTGAAGTTGTTAATTTAAGCTTAAAGCTGATCAACCATCCTCTGATGTTCTTCTTGTTGCATCTTTTTAATCTTGTTTTTGAAGTCAAAGCCTTCTTCAGTAAGCTGAAATACTTCTAAAACAATACCCCTGAATGCTCTTTGATATTGCCTTTTCTGGTAGGAATAGCTCCGATTAAGTTCAGGTGTCATGATTGACTCAATTAAATCGTCATCCTCATCTGAAGCTATTTAAAATTAAAAACAATAATAGTTAATTTTACCAATTAATGTAAATGGACCACTCTAGCAATTATTTTAAAAGAACTGAGTAACCAAGTTTTGCAGACGCCATTTCGCTTTGCTTCTTCTCCTAATTGTAAAGCTCTTCCCCGTATAGATGTGGAAACTGTCTCCTGAGGTTGTCTAACTCTTAGTGATATTGAACTATTTATTGATTCAGATCATGAGTAAATTAATTCTTAGAATGCTGATCAATATGGAAGAGAACAAACAATTATTGCATGAATTAATCGCATTCCATGAACTCCTTAAATTTTATTTCCTTCATTAGATTTCTAATAAATTAGTGGAAGAAAGAGTTAGCGAGTTAGCTTTGAAACAATAATATAGTATTATAGTAAATAGTAAGGCTAAAGGGTGTTAATAAACATAGATTATTCAGTTATGAACATATTTAAGGATTCTATCTTAAATAGTTAAAAAGAGTTAATTAGTTCACAGGGTATAATTTAATTCAAGTTGAGGTCAAGGAAAGCATTCTATTTTGAAACGAGCGGGCTTGAATTTCCTGAATATTGAAATGATTTTTGAAATTTATTATTCTCTAGTCTTGTTTAGAATTCCTTGCGAAATGCGATTGAGAGGTAATGCTTCTTGGTAGCAATATAAAAGTACATGAGCTCATGAATTTTTGTGAATTCGTAGCTCTCATACTGGTGAAAATGCTAAGCAAACTAATTTACTGTGTGGGAACTTCTCAGCATATGCTTGAACATGTACCTTACTGTTTTGCAAAGATGCGCTTCTAAGTCTTTGTATTTATCAGCAGTTATTTCGTAATTGTCAGATTTATAATTGTTAACAAATTACAAACATAATTCAAATTTATAGCTAAAAGAAATTAAAATGACAAATAATACCTTTTGAAGACTTCGGAGATTTAGTTGCTTTTAAAAAGGGGCTTTCATTTTCAAAATTGAACTCCATTTAATGAATCAAGTTGATAATTTTGCGAAGCGTTTCTTTTTCTCAATGAGTTCATCAATTCTGTCAATTTAGTGAATAGGTGTGATTTCCTTTTTTATCACGTAGAGTAAATTTTCTCTTTATTTTCTGTAAGTTTCATTCATCCAGATAATGTTTAAAAATGTTTTTCTAACTTAATTCATAAAAACCCTTTAAAATTAATTGATAATTGAGTCCATTAATTCCAACAGTATAAAATAACAGTAATATGGGTGCTTATTCAATTCTCTTTAAGAACACGATTTTTTACTTAATGAGCGTTTCACTGTATGAATCTTAAATTACAAAGTTGTGTGAAACTTTTTCAGTAAGAATCTTAAGTTCTTCTCTTTGACAATCAAATACTAAAAGTATAAAATCGGAAATTTTTCATAATTCTTTAAAGAATTTAGAATAAAAGCAAATTGGGATTCATGAAAAGTAAGCATAAAAGATTTGAGCTTATAAATATAGTCCTCAAGATAAATGTAGAAATTCTACTTTTAAGGAGGAGGCATATTTATTTGTTAAAGAATAAAATTAAGTTGCTAGTTATGAGCATTACAAAGCAATTATAATTACCTAAAATGAAAAGTTCTTAAGAATTTATTAGACGATATAGGTAAAATACGTAAATTAATCACAGAGAGGGTTTATTACTTACCTTAGGGCATATGACGAAATATTGCAATATAAGCTCTATTATAGGAGTTTAGGGAACTTTATGGGTACTGAGGCAACACTCAAAAGGCGAAATACTAGACTGCTTTGCTTTCTCTCAAGAATTTGTCATCTACAGATTTTATAAGAACGCCAAAGCAAGTTCCAGTTCATCACTGTCGTCAATATCTATCATATCTAGAGCTAAAAATTGTTAGATACTCAAGGCAAAAAATTACGATCAGGCATAAGATTATTGAGCACTTCTGAGCGAGACTTGTTACAGCAATAGTCCTCATTTTAGCTGGAATTTTGAGGAAATTAGGCGGATGATGATCTTAGTTAACTTGTTACATTTTTCATTTATCATGATTTTTTTCAGTTAGTAAATTGTAGAAATAAATATTCAAATATCATCATAACTAACAAAAGAATAATATTAACTACAATAAATTATTAAAATCATGTTTAAATATTGTGGTGTCAAAAATGTGGGGCAAAAGTAGCAATTTTTTTTTTACTTTTGCCCCACTTTTAGTGTTTATGTTTTCCACATTTATATCCTGATTGTTTTTATTAATCTTTACTAAATTTTAAGAATGCCTTTCAATAATTTAATTTATAATTACCTTATTTTGATAACATTTACAATAGTTGCATCTGATTAAAGAATTGATTGATGCTAAAGGAGACATAAGGAGGTTTTTATCTAAAAATCTCCATTTTTTTAATAATTAAAATTAATTAAAAAAATATTTAAGTTTTAAATATTAAATCTAAACTTCATATTATTATGATCTTCGAGAGTCATCTTTTAAAACAGTGTCTCTCGAGGATTCAAAATTTAAACATTTTTATCAACATTTTTGTCAATATTTTTTAATATTTTCAAATAAATTTCTCGATATCAATCTATTTATTACTATTACTACTAAAGAGGGAAGCTGGACCAAAAACAAAAAAAGAAAGCTGATGTAGTG
>ARYC01000987.1:0-17915 GCA_000711775.1 Oxytricha trifallax | reverse complement strand
TATAGTATATTTACATAGTATGAGCTATATATTTTAAAATTTCCTCATTAAATATATTTTATGATAATTGAATGATTATTTAAAAATAACATAATTTAATTAAATTTATTTGTTTAATTATTGTTAAAATATAAATGAAATGGGAAAATGTGAAAATAAAAATAAATAAATAAATAATATGTGTACGCTTTTAATATTAAACTCTTTCGTCCAATTAATCAAAACCCCTTAATTATATAAAAACGCATTTTCATAACCCAGAAACCCCTGGACCATATTTTAAAACCCCAAAACCCCCTTCGATGGGTAATTCTAAACCCCTAAACCCTTTTCGTTTGAAGTGTAGTGTGTTTGATAATTATGAATAAATATGATATAAATTGCCCTTTATTAGTTCTTTTTTCAGTGTGTGATTACCAATTGTATAGAGTGCATAGCTTAATTAGAGAGGAGCTTTATAAGTGTAATGGGCATATGTATGAAGGTCATTCGCATTATCCATCGCATTTTGAGAAGCTGAAATTGGAAGGGCGGTGATCGGCATGCTAATACATTAGAGAGATCCTGCATTGAGTGGACCTCCATCTAAAGAAGCACGATCGGAATCAAGTTGGAAGGGTTGCTTGCTTTCATAAGCTTATTTCAAGGTTGCTTCAAATACAAAGTGGGAACGTGCGATAGCAATTGCCATGATTGATTATTATTATTATCATTATAGCCTTGTATTATAAATTACTCTTTTATAAAGGGGGATTCCCTTTAATAGGCTCAGCAACATAAATTGCTTCTGTAACAAACATCATCAGACAAATCCATAGCGCAGAGTGTGCAGCCACTTTTTGATACTGAACACCCACATGCCTTGAATGTCTTCTGCACTTAAGCTCTGTACGATTTCAGAGACCCTCTTCACGAGCTGCTGCCTAGAGATGTTAGATGGGATTATCTTACTTGGAGTTTACAGTGTCCACTTTGAGTTGCTTCTTGACGAACGAGAAGAGCTACTCTATAGGATTCAGCCAGGGCGAATACTCGGCATTGAATAGAACATTCACCTTGAACTTCCTGGCTGTCTCGAGCATCTCTGATTACTTATGAATGACAGCGTTATCCATCAAGAGTATCACCTACTTAGAGTTGAGATCTTTGTCCGTTCTCACACTTCGCAAGGTATGATAGATGAAATTCTCGAAGAGGGAGGAGTCGAAAGCGCCCTCTATGATTTGACTTGAGAGGATTCGGTCTTGAGATATGGCCGCTATAAATGACATCGAGAACTGCTGCCTCTTATTGGGGCTCTTCTAGATCGAAAGCTCCCTCACCTTCATGCCATAGCTGCCTAGATTTTGCTTCATTTCACTCTGGTATTCTGCAATGCTTTTAAACTTGGAGGCTTCCTGTTTGTCATCAAAGTAGTCTTGGATGCTCTGTATATCACGCTCAAACTTTTCGCTCTCTTCCTTCAGGTTGAAGCCTATATTTCCATTTTCAATCAATAGCAAATCTTACCTTGACTTTCGCTGAGTTGGTCTATAGATGCGCTGCTCACATTCTAGGACAGCCTTAGCTTTTTAGGAGTGATGCCAAACCGATTCTCCTTTTGTTTGTCTCCCACCAAGTCCACCGATTTCTTCCTCGAGCTTGACAACTTCAACTTGGCAATTCGATCCAGGACTGGAGTGAACCCACTCCTCAATTTCTTCGCCGGCAGATCCTCCGAAACCACTGACTTGGCCGAGCTTGCGATCCTGAAATTCTGAAAGTTTTTTGTCAAGCTCAACTACTGGTTCAGGCTCTCTGGCACTTCAGGAATTGGGGAAAGATCTTTCTTCAGAGTTGCTTTTGATTTATAAGCTGGAGTTTATTATTGAGAGGTCCTAACCTAAAATCTCGAATTTTTCTAAACAATATAAATCCAAGAAAATTACGTTTTTCGAATCAATACTTGAAGAACCCAGGCTGCTGGATTTCAAGACTTTTTTTGATTTTGCAGGCGTCCTCTTACCCAAGATCGAGGCCTCTAATTTTTCAGATTCCTAACCTCCCTTATGCTGAATTTTACTTGAAAAGTTCCAGGCTTTTCTATGAAAGTTTTGATTGAATTATGATGAAATGCTTACGATTTTTAGGTTTGAAGCCTCACTTTCAACTTGCGATTTTCGAGATTTTGAGGCTTAAATTGGAGAATTTTGCAACTTAGGATTAGATGGCTCAGTGGCGATATTTTTAGGGGTTATCCTAAAATTTGGTAAAGTAGAGTCGCTAATCACTTCCTAGTCACTGGCACTATAATCCTAAAACCTACCAAGCAATTATTGGCCATACAAAGTTTGGAATCGGCCACCAGAATGGGGTTGCCAGCAGGTGATGTTTGTTACAGTCGTGATTGACTTTTGCTTTGTCGATACATATCATTGATATTGAAAGCCCACTACTTTGGGGGCATCGAGTCAGACCTAAAGTTGCTTTCATCCACTGAAATGATCACCGCATCCTCAAGTAGGAACTGCGAAAGCAGGCGACTTATCCACAGCCTTTTATCGTTATAGCTGGGGTCACGATACTTGGTATTTGCAGCCTGGGTCTTCCCAAATCTTAAATGGAATTTCTCTTTCAAAACCTTGTTCAAGGTTGCTACGCAAGGCACTTTGAGAGCTGAGGCCTCAGGGTTATTTTCAGATAGCTCTCTGAGATAGTTGTGCAGCTTCTAACCAGTGACCTGGTAGATACCATTCAGCTCCAAATAACTTTGAATCGAATCAAGCAGGAGAGGGTTATCAGTAACTCCTTTTCTACCCACTTTTTGCAAGGCCTTGGGTTCATGAATCGTGTGTTGAATCTCATGCTTGAACTTCTCAACTATCCTATAAACCATGTCTACCCCTATCCTCAACTTCTTGGCAATCTGCCTGGGCTTCAAGTTATCATTAAAGTACAGGCTTACAGCATCTAATTTCTTACAGGTCAGCTTGGCCTCTCGCTTCTTTAAGAATGGGTTTTTGTCTGCATTCTTTGTTCTCTTTTTATTGCCAATACTCTCAAGTATTTTCTGCATGACTTTAGAGTTCTTTGCGAGATCGGGGTTCAGAGTTACCATGCTCTGTTAGTTGTCAGGCTCTGTAGTTCCAATTCCATTGCCTGCTTTCTTCTAATTGAAAGCCGCAGCCTTCCCAGATTTAATACTCTAAAGATAAGTCTCCAAGAACCCACACAGCTCATCATCCTCTTGCATGTAACAAACATCAACATTCTTTTTCAGGTATTCGGCGATTGATTCCGAGGGGAGTTTGATAATGACTCCACCCGTCAACTCTGACACATGAGGCGGTACCTCGCCGGCATTGATTACCTTGCCCGAGCTGTAGGTGAACTTGGACTTCTAAATCACATTAGGGAAGAGCTTGTCCAAGACCACTGGCGTCCACTTTGTGATGGTCTTCTCCTGCACCTTCACTTTGCTGGGTTTGATATCTTATAGGGAATTGGAGTCCAGGAACTCATCGCTGATAATTGATTGATGCGAGAGTGAGAAGCCAGACTTCGAGCTATGCTTGCTTTCTTCATTCTGTGGGAGTTTCTTCTGGCCCTTAATTGAAGGGGCCTTGCTTTATGGTTTGTGGAGAGATGACAGGATATGCTGTTTATATAATTTGAACTCTTTAATTTAATTATATTTAATCCTGAAATCATCGCCAGATTATAATATATTAATATTTCCTATGGACGATTTGCTACAGCTGGAAAATTTTGGACCTGATATTCAATTTTCCATTTCATTCAAATCTAAAAACTCTAACTTGGCTCGTGCAAATAAAGAAGCGACATGCTTAGAGATTATACATGCGATCCCTGTATAAGTTAATTCTACTGATAACAAACAAACTCCTCTTAATGCAGTATCTTCGATTTGATTACTACAGTTCATCCAACAAACATCATTGCGTTCTGTGTATTCTTGAAGGGGATAGTTGAAAAAGAACCTATTAATGGTTAGTTGGTAACCTTAGTTAATGCTTTCACGGGAGTTTTTAGTGGCAAACATTTGCTCAGTTACTAGACTTACATTGTATAACCCCTGCCTATTTTGAAAGATCTTAAGATTGTTGACTTTTGTACTCAGCTAAGAGATAATAACCTTTCTGGCCTCGATTTTATTAGCTAAACTAGCGAGCCTATTAGTAAAGGCACTCTACATACTAATCAAACAAATTTTGCTCCAGGTACAATCACAAAAGAATTCATGCACACAGCCAGAAAGAGAATTTCTTTGCTTCGTTTTCTCCTGATTACACTGGCACTATCAATCTAGATCACGTAAATTGGACAGAAATTTGTAAGGATACTTAAGAGGGTATTAATTCTTTCTAATCATCGTACCATGCATGTTGGAAAGGGGAGAGTCTACCTGGAAGTGACAGTGGCAGTGATGATTAAAGTGATGACAGTCAAGCTTCGTAAAACAATGGCATTGATTATGATGTTAAGGAGAATCATGAAGACCAATACAGTGGTGATGACAATGGAGATATCGAAGATAAGATTGATCATTAAAAATAGTAGGACAATCTCAGCTATCTTTAGGAAAAATCCAGTCCTTTTATTATACAATCCACTCAACAAAGGTCCTCAAGTATTTAAAGCAACTTCGTGAGAAACGATCCCTCCAAAATCAAGGTTTTTAACGATTTAATAAAGAGCTAAATAACTGTCGAGGACTTCCAATCACAGATGAATCTAAATAACTACTAGGTACCCACTCCACTGAAAAGTCAGTAAAAGATCAATGACCTTCTTGAGAAAAACCAGACGGAAGAGCATAAGAGTTCATTTAAGGAGTGTCTTGATAACCCACTTTCATTCAAGAAAATCCAAGATTCAGTTACTATTAAACTGACCACCTATGAGGAAAATCTCACCAATAGTCAAGTTAAAGGCTGGTGGCTCTACAAGCTTTACATTCAAAATATAAATATCAATTGTAAAAATTAGTTTCTCAATATTACACCCCTTCTTGCTGATGATATTGTGGAAGAAAGAGCAATATCCTGTGCTTCATTAAAAGCCATTAGTTTGGCAAGGATTAAAGCTTAGAAGCAGGTATAACAATAAGCAGCTTAAAATAGAGAAGCTCATTAAGATAAATTATAATAAGAAAAACCGAATGAAGGCAATATAATTTAATCTTAACAAATAGGGAAAAAGCCTGCTAAGAGCAAGACAGATGTGAGCGATCTATTGGAAAAGTAAAAGCACAGACAGCAATTTAACGAATCCAATGCTAAGCCCCTTTCAAATTTGAAAGCTGTTTACAAAAGTACTGTAATGGCAGTTCATACAGAAAATTTTAAAAAATGCTCAAGTAATTGCAAAGTCATACATGTCGATTTTAAGCCTGAAATCTAAAGCAAAGAAGTTGACCCAGTGTATGTCCGTTTTGCATTAATGCTCTACCCAGTCCCTTGTCTCTCTTCAGCAGAGTCCATGACAATAAACAAAATGATGAATAGCGCTCTGCTTTTAAACGACTATGTCCAAAGCACTTTATGCCCACAAGATAAGAAGCTTTTCACAGGAACCCCCTTCTTCGACTCTTAGAACTACCGACTAATGAATTGTTGCCACGCTTACTAAGTAACTCTCAACAATGAAAAATTCAGAAATTTTCAATCCAGAAACTAAAGATAGGCTTTTAATGATACATTTATATTTAAGCCTGAGATCCAACTATAAGAAGAGCGCGATGAGTACTTGGATCAATTGATGGGAGTGGCAAATATCCTGTGCGATGGACTTATATATGTTGAGAGGCGATCATTCACAATGCTTCTGGCCGGCTTGTTAAAGGCAGATGGAAGATATATTACGAATAAGTAATTTCTTAATCCTTTGAGCTTCCCATTTACTGCTGTCATGAATATGCTCGTCTTTGATTTTAGGCTATCACAGTATGACATAAAACTTATGCACATTATTCATAATGAGGAATAAGACTTAAATATCGTGCCATCATTTACAGCAATTTTTTATGAAAACAAAGAGGTAATATCAGAATGGGTACAAGGGAACTCTTCAGTAGTTGTGGAGCTTTGTTACTTTAACAAAAATGAAGATGTTCAAGGCTCAGTATGTTGTTATAAGAGAGAACACAAATTACTAACTGGAAGCCATGTCAATGAAGAGAGGCATCTTCACGCTTCCTCAATGGTATTCCATAAACCTAGGTGAAAAAATGCTTGTCTCCAACCTCATCGACGAGCTGTTCTGTAGTGACGAGTTTAAAGTCGGTCAGAAGTTGCCATTTTTATTGCGTTTTTATTAATGCAAGAGATTGCCCAAACCCAAGTTCACTGTTGCTGGTAGGCCAGCGGATTTCATGCCTAGAGCAAGGGATGTCCTAGTGAGATACTTCAGCATGTAAGAATTCCAAGTTTGCTCAAATAAATCTTCTATAGGTATAACGTCCAAGAATTCCAGTACTGTGTTGTTGATTTAATGAGGGGTGAAAAGTATTTGCTCCAGCTTATTGACCAGCTCCCTTACGAGTAAATGAAGGGTATTACTTTTTTTAAACAAAATAAGTAAACATACGACTACATCTACTCACGTATTTCTTATCTGTATCCTAAAGAAAGGGTGTTGTAGCTTCGCAATGAAATAACGCGTCTACAGAAACAAAGTAATTATACTTTATTTCAAATAATTATAATGTTAGTTGAGATTAACACAGAGGAAACTTATTTCAAGAAAGGTCATGAGAACTTTGACCCCTGGTATGGTGTCAATACATTTAATCATTTGACTGAAATTCTGGAGGCAATTCAAAAAATCGCATGCTAATACAATGATCATGAGTTCGAGGTTATCTAATAATTCTTCAAGGAAATCTTGCAAAATTATCTGATTAAAACCCAAACAGAAATTCCTGAAGTATTACATCATGCATTCGAACCGTAAGATACCTATAATGATTTTCATTTTATTTAGAGCACCTTCTGATATTGTTCCCTTGCAAGGTTAATTATAAACTTTCGAATTAAACTACGAGATCCCATATGATTTGAGGATCAACATGATCAACTCCTTAAGAAGTTAAAAGTTTCCTTAAAGAATTTATAAGAAAGCATCAATTGCAAGCCTCAGGAGATTTGAAGATTCATTAATCACTAAATATTTTATCACCGTTGAGCCACTAATCTACGAATCTAAAGATGCTTTTCGACCAAAATCTTTATCGAGTACTTCCAAAGTCTATACACCTTTTCATTAATTTGACTACGTAAACTTATACGAGATCTGTTTCTTCAAAGAACTGAACTAAGTGAGTCAAGCACTGCTTGGGCTTCTCAGGTAAGTCATGTTGATGTTTGTTACACTTATTTATAGTAAGCCAATGCCAGTAACCGCACCCGTCGCGATTGTATAGCAGGACAAGGGAAATTCGGATATGAGTCACCTCGAGCACCTTTACTATACCAAGCTTTTCAACTAAACAGAAGACTAGAGTAGGCCCACTCAAATAGCTAGAGTGAATTAAAATTCTGTTTTGGCTATTTAGAATGGCAACCCAAGTTCCTTTTATTCTAACCTGGAAACCAGTTCTAGAGATTAAGGTCTTTATTCGAGTGTTTCGAATCAAAGGAAGAGAGAGATCAAAGAGTCTAGTAAATAAACTGTGGAAAATAGATCCAGCTCCAGTTCTTGTCAACTGTTGTCTAGATCAGATTAAATGAGAGCTAATCCCCAACCTCAAAACAAGCTAAAGAATATCCAATAAACCCCTAGGAAAATTTAAAATTAGCAAGAGGAAGAAAAGAAACCTCCAAATAACTAATCTGCTTCCGTGAAAATCAAACCTCATCGTGGCAAGAAAACTACTAACAATTTGAGAAATGAATTAGAGACTGGAAGCACTCAGAAAAAAAGACCTAATATCATTAGCAATCCGATTCTGACATCCCAATAGCTATCTAAGCAGCCAACTTTCCTCAACAACTTGATTTCTCAAGACTTTTAACAGAGAATTTCACTAAATGTGCATACTCCTACGGGTTAAAGATCTCCAGCTATGCAGATTGAGAATGACGTTGATTAACTATAGGATCAGCTCGCTAACGATGAGATACTTAATTTTAACCCTTCAGGCTAGCACCAAAATTCGAATCTCTTTTCCAATCAAAGCAACCAGATAAATGACGTTCAATTTAATCAGCAAAGCTCTCAGTCAAGGCATACTAAGCTTGATTCAATTCCAGAAGAGGAACAGGAAGAGACTTAGCTCCAATTATAACCGCCAAACACTATAAGAAACATCGATGACGTTGAGGAGTAGATATCTAATGGTAGTGATGACCCAGAATAGAGTAAGATGGGATATTTTGACTAGAGTATCCTTCCCTAGATATCAAAGCCTCAAGATACAGTCAAAGACACTAAGAAGAAAGCCAATGAAAACAAATCGAGCAGTACTTCTCATGTAAAAAAATCCCTCGCTGATACTCTGAATTAATAAAAGATCCTAGCTACTTTTAACCAAAGCAAGCCTGAGAAGGAAAAGTTGAAGATGGAGAAAGAGAAGAAGGCTCAGAAAGATTCAAAGAGTAAGTTAACTATTCTAATATTTATTAAATTTCTTTTAGAGAAGAAGCAGCTTAATGCAGGTCCACAGCTAAGGGTAGAAAGCAGCATCTAGAGATAGTAGCCAAAAGCAGGAACCAACCCTAAGCCTCAAAATAAAACGATCGACATTTCTTCTGATTAAGAGAGAAATTAGGATGAATCCACTTTATCTGGCTCTACTTCTATCCAGAAGGCTTAGTATAAAAACTAGACCAATCCTACTGCTTAGACTACCTAAAATTTAAAGAGAACCTCTACTAAGAACCAAGATTTAATGAGCATGATGTAAACCAAAAAGTGAATATATCTACTCAGCAATCTAAACCAACAAGTATATTTTCCAATAAGTTATATCTGCTAAACGCAGCATTTAATGTGAATACACAAGTTAATTTATTTTGAAAAATTTGTCCACTTATCTTTTTAATTATGACCAATTCTAATCTTTTAATAATCCAATTTAAATCGAGATATTCTCAACGCGATTGGCCGATTTATCTATAAATAAGCGAAACTCCAGGTCTAGTCTATTGTTAAATTTCGAAAGTTTTAATCGACAGCGCTCTTTAACAGCTATCAACAATTCTTATCTTCCTGCCTACCCCACTGCTGCCGCAGTTTTAGTTCTTGAACCTCTCGTCTAGTATGTATTCTATACGCTTAATTAACCCAAGCCTATAGTTAAACCCCAGTGAGCAGCCTTAACTAAGGTAGTCTTTAAAAAACCCGAAGATTTAATGAGTGATGTTTGTTACACTCATGTCGGTTTTGCCCAACTCAAAATTTGGGCAGCATTTCAGGTTCTCCTGTCTTCTGATTCTACTTTGGAGAAAAGGGCTTTATCAACTCAGACTACCTGTACCCTAGGTAAGTGTGATGATATCTTATATCTGCAGGCCTCTTCATACCTGAGTTGAAAAAATCAATTATCCATCTTTAGTATTCTATGTTCATAACTTACGTCTATAGATCACAGCCAGCTAATCTCAAAATTTGGGCAGCGTTTCAGCTTTTCCAGTCTTCACAGTTCAGCCCAACGAAATCCATCTACCAACACTGACCCCTAAGACCCTAAGTAAGTCGACCTAAGACCAGGTTCTACTGGACTCTTACTATTCGAGCAAGGAAAAATCCTTTACTGTCTATTTCACTCTATTGGGCTATCTTTAAAACTACTATCTATAGATCACTCTCATGAAAAGCACTCAACAAACTACTCTTGCTCTTCAAAACTTCTTGCCACCTAACTAGCACAAACACGTGATCGTTGGCCACTCAGCCAAGGTCCTTGGCACTTAGAGAATTGGGTCTTGAGTTTGAAAATCACTAAGGAGGCATCGGTGATGTTTGTTACACTTACAGTGATCTTGATTTGGAGATCTCAAAATTTTGGCAGGGTTTCAGGTTAACTAGACTTGTAAAAATCAAAACAAAAATCCTATCAGCACTAACCACTGATAACTGAAATAAGTTTCTCTATAACTGTGTACTACTATACTCATCCTATAAGAGTTAAGACAATCAATAAGTTTTTATGAAATTTCCAAATCTCATATTCCTTCTTCCATTTATAGTTTAGACATCACAAAAGAAAAAAACTTAATTACCTACTACTATTGCAAACTAGTTACTACTTGTTAAGAGTTAATGTTAGAGGTCTTCAAAAAAGATTTTTGACTTACTTAAATTACTACTGCTACTACCCTAAAAGATTTGACAGGGTCTAACTACTGTGATTGGCTGTTCTATTAACAGAGTTCTGGTTTCTTTAAAAGGCTACATTAAAAAAGTTCACTCAAGCATGAGTGATGTTTGTTACACTCTCTGTAATTAAAAGGGCTAAGATTGTTTGACAGCGTTTTTGGTTCTTACTTACTTTGATAATTAAGCTTAGTCTCTTTGGTTAAGTTAGCCTTAGTAAATCAAGGCAGCATTTCTATAGTCAATGAATCATTCAGTTTACCTAAAAAAAAAATAAATAAAAAGGGTGGTTTAGTTTTCAAGCGTAATCAGAGTTGTCTTATACTTTAAGTGGCCACTTAATTATCTACTACAGAGATCTTAAAGGTATCTATAAAATAAAAGGGGTTAAAAGAATTAAGTTTGTTCAGAGTAGAGTCTTGGTCTTAGAAGAATGCTCAGTAGCTAGCTATTTTTATTGAGGCCTCAGTTATAAACACAAAGTTCTTAAAAAATACCTATATTAAAAGTTAAGAAAATAGTCTGGTCTAGTTTTTGATTTTGATTCTAGGTAATTGACAGGAGCTCCTTTTTAGATTCGATAAATTCTAAGATCTTAAAAAACCTAAAATATAAAAGGGGTTAAAATAAAATACTTAGCACTCTTCGTTTGATTATCATACTGGTTTAATTTTGTTGCTTGTTACTAACTCTTGATTTAATTTTCAGTTTTGATTCTCTACTTGATTATCTGGTTTAGATTTTGTTTTTGATTTTGATAATGATTTTAATCAAGCCTCCACTAATATCAGCGCTAGGATTGTTCCAACACTATTGGTTACTTTGAATAACGACCCTTGTAATACTAACTACCGTGCAGAGAGTACCAAGCATGAAGTTCTTTATCGTTTGGCCGGCTGGTCCACGCAGCTTCAATTAGTTTCAGCTTGATTGGGGGAACATACAAATTGACTAGCCTAACTAGGTTGTTCCTCCTTAAATTGCTACTTTTTAATTTTACCAGAGGGGCCACGCTTCGGTCTAGTCAAATTGTAAATTCATTATAAAAATGAATCGAATTTAACCTCGTTTCCGAGGACCAGCCGTTTGAATATTCAAACTGGTAGAAGCTAAGATGTTTCAGAAATTTTTAATTTTGATTTTGATTTGCCCTGACTGATGATTACTTGGTATTTGCACACTTTAAAATCAGAAAGTCTTAAACTTTACTAAACTAAATTTTAAGAAGTTACTTTGCTTACTTACTAGTTCTTAAACTTTACTGGCCTAGGTACTCACCCTGACTGTAGAGAGGTGTAAAAGCCTCAAGCGTAAATCGGCTCAGGCAGTATTCTAATAGTAAAGTGAAAGTTAGACTGGCTTCACAGTTTGTAGTTGGTTTACTTGTTTAAAAAAGTACTACAGTACTACTTTACTTTAAGCTTATTCAAGTTAAGCTAACCTTACTTTGAAACCCTTCCTCAGTTGGGTTTAGATTTTTTGTTAACTCTTTATAGGTATAAGTTTGAAACAAGTTAGGTCAGAGTTTAAGGGGCAGTAGTTCAGTTAAGTTGCGTTGCTTTACCAGGTGAACTGGTGAGGTAAGTCAGCTTGGCTTTATTACTCTTACTTTTCCTCTCATCTTTTGAGACTAGTAGCAGCACGATTTATTATTACAACTTCTTACTTCGAAAACCTCAAGCAGCTCTTCCTGGAGTTTATCTCTAGGTTAGGGTTGCACCCTAGTTCAAAGGAATTGTTTGATTAATGGTTTGAGTTAAGTTAAGGTAACTGTATTACTGCTATTAATAATCCTATAGCTCTCTTGAAACACTTTCAACTAAATCAAAGAGCTCAGGCTCATAAATCTCTGAGTGATGTTTGTTACAATTATAAGAAAATGAGTAGGGAATTTCAGGGAATCTTCCTCAATTATTTCCAGGCTTTACACTACTAGGCATTCCTGTTCTGAATATAAAGTATAAAGATAACTGCAGCTATTTCAAGGTAGGCAACTCAGTAGAAAATCTATAATCCCCACTTAAACTAATCTCAAATTCCAGATTATAATTTTTATATTTACAAATCCAAATGAAAAAGCTGTAAGCAGATATGCTCTGCTGCCTGATTTTCTCAGAGTCCAAGCCAATGGATGAAATCAAGAATGGCAACTTTGACTTCTAGGATTTACCACTTGCAAAGGATGATTAATAGCCAAGTGTTGTTTCCTCCCTGAGATTTAAAAGTAGAGACCAGGACAAAATTAAGAAGCTCATGAAGTTCTTGAATCTCATCCAGCTTTACCATTTAATGATGAGGAACAGTGATTGGTCTGAGAAGGATAAATACAACCTTTCAAATGAGACCTATATGGAAGAGTTCATTGAGACTGTAAATGGAGAACGTAAGGTTACAGTCAACCTTGGGATGAAGGAGTACTATGTTTACTAGAAGAATAAATCCCAGTTCAACAGCTTGTCACATGAAGTGTCCTCTAACAAAATTCTCCTTCCAGACCTAATCAAAGTATCTAAGGGGGAGTTGCTAACCCAAGTGGAGACTCAGAGCGAATTTTGGTAAGTATGAAAGTGATGTTTGTTACATTTGAGAAAACTTATATACAATATCAATCTAAACAGGCAAGGTAATTCATCCTCAACTAGGTTACAGCTTTCCTAAGGGTTGGAGACTACAATATCTTTACATAGATTCTTGTCTGTTCCTTATTAATGAAAATCACTAAAAGATTAAATCAACTAGATAACCTGATATGAAGAGGAACTGCTTCTCAATTAACTATCTCTATAGCTGGCTTCTCAAAGATTATCACACAGGAGAGAACGATGAAGAAACTGGTATGTTAGAGGAAGAATGGAAGGAAGATACCAGAGAGACTAGCAAAGTGGGCTTCTCAATGTATGATATCCCTGACGATGATTCGATTCAATGTTCTTATTGCCTTTAATTTTGAGTTCTGAATGACCTATAACGTAGCAGTACTAAAGTCTATCAGGCAAGCTCGAGCAACTAAGATAAATAAAATAGGACTGCTGTATATTTAGTTATGATTAAAACTAATTATTTAGAAGTGATGTTTGTTACATGGACACCTATTCCAAAATGGACACATATTCCAAAATGGACACAATTCCAATGGACACATATTCCAAAATTCTAACGACTATTGTTTGAAGAGTTATCTTCTTCGCTTTACCCAACCTTTTTAGGTTCCCTTCATTATATTTATGCACCTATGACACAGTTTACGTTGTAAAGGAAGTATGGCAATGCTACCTGTAATGATAGTAAATATATTGCATTAGTAAATGAGTCTTAAAGCTAAGCTATAAGTAATATAAAGATCATATAAACTAAAATTTATACAATGCAATCACAAAAGATAGAATATAGTTTCATGTAGAATTTCCTCCTAACCCTAACCAATCTCATTACATTACATTCCTCACTATTAATAAGTGAGATCAATCCACAACTGAGCTTACTATAGAGCCTAAGAGTTTATACAATAATATCTCCCTAGTTGTTTGAGTAGGTTAAAATTTAAACTTTAATATTTTAACTGATAAAATAAAAATGCCTGAAATCAAACCAAATCTTAATGACAGTTAGAAAATAGAATTAAACGTTCCCTGCTCCTACTCAAGCCTCCCAGCAACTCTCAGGTACTTAAAAGTTTAAGCTTAGATTCTTGAAATAAAGTTATAAGAGAACTATCATGAGAAGGAGAAGGTAAGTTGAAAATTTCAAAATTTAACATCCTTTTGTAGCAAATTTATTCATACTGGTTAGTCGAATAATCTCTATGAATTTGAGGGGTAAAATCGAGATTCTCAAAATCACTACTAATTCTATCATAGGTTTCTTTAAAGCTTATCCCTTGAGTTAAAAACTTTAAAAGGGTATACTTAGAGATCTGAGAAACTTATTTTAGAATTGGGAAGGTGATAGAAACAAAATAAACCTTCAATTTCTTCAAAATAGAGGATGGATTTAAGGTCTTAGAACTTTGAGATAATTTGAGATTTAAAGTAAGCTTTAATTAAGGATTATAGAGAAAAACTTGCAAAGTTTAGAAACTTTTATTTTACCAAGTTAGTTTTATTTTTTAAGAACCCAAGCTGGATATTGCATATAAGCAGAGCTAGAGTGAAGATTGAATACAGGGATAATGTTTCAGATCAACCACCTAAGATTCCTAAGAAATTTTGGCTACTAAGAAGGTTTCCTGGTAAGTTTAGATTTAGCTGAATGATTATAAAGGGAAAATGCTGGTGTTGATTTAAAATAAAAGTAATAATCCTCCTAGGTATTTGTTCGACCTATATACCAATCACCTTAAATGATACTGCCCCTTGCTGTAATTGATACTGTCGACTTATCTTCAATCTATCTTCTAATTCTCATAAAGACTAAGGGAAAAACTATCTTGGTCTAGATTCAAGGTCTACAATCTTATAGAGTAATTGCTGTTTGTAAGTATAGAAATAACTTTGCTGAATGATTGGTAGAATTGAGTCTACTGAATATCAATTATTCATCTCAAAGCTAAGTGAAAATCATAGAAAAGTATAAGACTTTTAATCTATGTAACAAACATCACATCAAAACTTTACAAGTTATCTTCCAATCATCTTCCATTTATTTCAAATTTTTCTTCAACTTATTGAGTAAGCCTCTAAGAAAATTTTCATTCAAAAGTTTTTTAAAGCCGCTCTTTTATCAAAGCTCTCTACTTGTACTAAGTTGTAGGAAGTTAGTAAGGACTCTTTAAAGTTCGTTCGTTTTATGATAAAAGTAAAGCAACTAAAGTTTGCATAGAGCTTAATAGTATTGCTGGTCGTTATATTCTTTTATGAAGTTTGGTAGCTTTAACTTCCAAAGTTTGAAGATTTCCTACAAGTTGATTGAGGAGTTCTAAGTTGAGTCCATAGCTTATAAGCAAGGCTAGGTAGGTTGTTATTATTAGAAAAAAGAGAATTGCAATTTTTAAAACTAATGTTGGTAATCTAGGAACTCTTACTTGAATTAAGGTTAACTGAAAGTGATGTTTGTTACATTATACATAATTCATATATACTCTATTCTAAGAATAATATTCTGAGTTACCGAACCTTCCCTCTCATTAGAATTTTTGCAATACTCCTGCTATTATTTGTATTATAGTTTAAGAGAGGAGCTACTTGGATAACTGTAGTTTATATATTTATTCTCAGATTATTTCAATCTTAGAGATAATTTGAAAAAGTGGAAATCTTCCAAAAGGTGGACTTCTTCCAATTGAAAAGTTGACTTCTTCCAGAGCAAAAGTGGACTTCTTCCAGTCCTAAAAGTAGACTTCTTCCAGTTGAAAAAGTGGACTTCTTCCAGAGGAAAAAGTAGACTTCTTCCAATTGTAAGGTAGACTTTCTTCCATCCAAACTTCTAACTCTACCTGTGTTTATTCGTTCCTTATTTCAATTGTTAAAATATATAGCAGCCCTAGTCAAAGAATCTCCAAGGTCATGACCAAGCAAAGGCATAGAGAGGTCTGCCTTTACGGTTGAGGTAGACTTTTTCCAGTAAGACCATGAAAATTTAAAAATACCCTTGTTTAGGCTGAACTTATTTAGGATATTGTCTCTCCTATTTATGCTTTCACCTTCAAGCTTATCAAATGTGTGGTTATATAGCCTGCAAGCACTTATAACATATTTTGATAACTTAGAACTATAAAAGAACATATTTTGAGGTAGGATCAATGGAAAAATATAAGGCTATTTTCTTCAATTTTTAAGGTCAAAATGGCGGTTAAGGCACCCAAACATTTCAAGATGGGTTATAGCCACTTCCACCCCCAATCGAGTTCCCTCCTTCTATTTCATCGTTCTAAAGTGTATTTGCAACATTTAAGTTGGGGTGTTAGGGTTTGGAGAGGATTAGAAAATAATTTTAGTAAAATCATATAAGTCATATTCTATAATCTCTTAGAGATAGTATAGCCACTTTCAAACTTGGAATTGAAAATAAATCCACCCACCCCTCTAAATCCGCGGTTCCGTAACTTTAAAACCCACTTATTGTATGTTAATGTAATGAGGCTTGGATTTCTAGACGATTAGGAGTGGTTTGGGGAAGATCTAAGACCCAAGGTAGGACCTCACGGTGCATCCGAGGGAAATGAGGAGGGTCTCTGGAAAGTGTCCTCAGATCAGAAATTGGGTATACCGACCTACCGATCTGAAAGTTGAAAATCTAAAGTTGCAAATGCCAGCAAACTCACAAATTCCAAGACCTTCCTAGCTGAATATTTGATAGGGCAATTATAAGGATACTTATAAGTGATTTATATATATTAAGGGGTTATAAAGAGAGTGACTAGGTTTGAGCAACGAGAGTGGTTGGGTTAGAATGATGTTTATGAGTACATAAGAGATCTAAGTATAATTTATTTATAGTTAATTATATAAAATCTGAATTCAAAATATAACCAAGCACCTATCACTTACTTGTCTGTGATTTCCTTAAAATTTCTTACTTAAACAAAGTGATTCACAATCATACTTATAAGTATAGAAAGTTGACTAGCAGAGACTTTAATGGGTTGTGACATGTACCCAGTAACAACTTTAAAATGGCAGTCTGACTTACCTTATTTATGATAGTAATAAGTTATAAATTTTAACTTAAATTCACAAATTCAATATATGTTAATCTGCCTGTAAGTATAATAATGATTCCTTTGGCAATAGTATTGTTGCTTACCTCTCATTAGTGCCTCATTCCTAAGAAGAATATTACCTATAATAATAATAGTATTAATGTTAAGATATTAGTAGAAACAAGCCATGATTAGAGCAGTGGCAAACTCTCGAAGTAAGGATTTATTATAATTGCTTTAGATATGCGAAGTCCAAAAGCCAGTTCGATTTGCTTCCTTGTGATCCTTGTGGATAATGGATGCTTAAGCGCACACTGAAAGTTGCATTAATAGCGAAAGCATCAACCAATTAAGATTGAAGAAGCTACTGTTGATCTAATTGTTGCTCAGACTGCCATTCCTGCTTCTCCTTCAAAGATAAATATCCAAGTAAACAATCAGGGATTGGAAGCTGAAAAAATTCAAGACATACCTATTAAATAAGTTTAACCAATTGATTTCACTAGCGTTGACCTAGATTATGATTTATTTAACTACCCTGAACCTTAAGTCAACTTATTGAAGTACTCATTCAAAGTAAGAGAGCACTGGGATCTAAAGTCTTCCCTCACTCCATTCACTCTATTGGATATTCCAAACCAATCAGTAAGTTATAAAATTTAAGAAAAATGTAGGTGAGCTTATGAAAGCAGTGGATGTATTGGAAGACACTGCAGATGGTGAGATTGAACGAAAGATCTACATCGAGTTTATGCTACTGCCTGAACAACTGAGAGAACTCAAAGACTTGCTCTATAATACAACCTTCCTTTCATTACTAAATAAGCGTTATGGCGAGATCGCCGATAGTAAGATTTATTATATATCTCACTTATCTATAGAGAGAATGCCTAAGCAAGTACTCAAGATTTTCAATCCCTTAAAGGCAACTGTATTTCAAAGCTATTTAAATGGGCAGCTC
>ARYC01000986.1:0-20022 GCA_000711775.1 Oxytricha trifallax | reverse complement strand
GTCAAAGTTATTAGTGTCATTAAGCAATAACCCACTGAAAGTTTGATCAGCCAATAGGTTTGAGGTATCATGAATGTTTATAAAGCTGTTCTCTTTGACATCTAGAAATATATTCAGGTTCATTTTGTTAGATATCTCCAATATTTTTTCAGTTCTTTTTCTCCGCTTCTTTGATTAAGTAGAGCCAATTGTATTCCCATTCTTGCCCTAAGTCGAGATGACTTTCTTAATACTATTATTATATGATGTCAAGTTAAAGCTTATGTTTTAATTTAATGTGCCACCCATCAATTGATTCTTTTAATTATTATTGTTGAATTCCTTCAAGGTCCTTAGAGGAGAGTACTCTGTTTAGATTATCCTGGGAGATAGAATTCCATACAATTAATTTTAGGGTAGTAAAATTAAGTCTCTAGGAGTGTTTGAGAAAGTTGAAACTTGCTTGGTTTGTATAGCTGTACTTTGGTTACTTTTCAAGATAGTTTCAAGATTTTATCTTTTTAATGCTATACTTTGTTACAAATTCATCATTTAATCAGAAAACTTCTAATCCCGGGTTTAATCAACAGATCTTTTGCTAAAAGTGTCACATAACTTGTTCTAGTTTACTATGTAAGTTCTCTCAAACCAAGTATTGATGTGACATTTTCAACATTTCCAGGACTACATAATTTAAGAACAGAATTGATGTTTAGAGCGATTCGCTAGTATAAAGTGTAGCCAAGATTTTTCAAATGATCATTAATTTGAAGTTTTCTTTGAATTTAATCAAGCACAGTGACATTTATGTTTAAGTTAAACAAATTTCAATAATAGCTTGCTGCTTTTTATAAATAACCTCACTTTCTTATCTCTCACTAAGTTTAATTAATACCCCATCTAAATTCTTTAATTAGGGCAATAGGTATATAATGGTTGCCCTAATATTTGGAAATAAATTTACGATAGGATTTCCTTCAATTCTCAAGTTTTCCAGATAACTTAACTACTTAAGTTTCTTTAATTCCTCTATACTAAAGATTTTATTGAAACTTAATCTAAGACTGCGAATATTTGGAAATTGCAATAAATCATCCAATTCACCTAAGTTGTTGTTACTTAAATAAACAGTTTCTAAGGCATTTAATTTTTGAGAATTCAAATTATCTATAAAGTCTATCTGCTTTTCATCTAGTGATAGTTTTGTGTTATTCAGTTAAAATTATAAAACTTACCAAGTTGTGGAAATAAATATTAATTTAAGACACAACCTCATTTATTATATAAAATTTAATGAATTTAATGTCTACTATTTTATACTTAAATGGAAGGAATTAGGCTTGATGTAAACTGCTTAATATAGAAGCACAAAACCTTTATATTATCAACTACCTCTTCACTATTATGAGCAAACTTGAAGGCATCCTTTCTTGAATTTCTTGTCATTATACTGTCATTAAAGTTGATTTAGACAATACATGCAGCTGGTTAAGAGTTCTGCAATTATTAATAGTGGATATGCTACTTTAACTTGTGAGGGAGCCTAGTGAAAAAAATAAATTTTGTCTACTTCGCTCCCCCTATATTTTTAGAAAATTTTATTTTATTTTTAATAGTCTCATAAACATGTAATCTATGATATTTATATAATAATCTTATCGTAAAATCTTTCTTTACTTCCATTTATTTGTATATATTAATATAAAATATTCATATAAAAATTACACAAAGCAAAACAGAAATATTAAATATAAAGCCATGTTTAATTTTTACATCAACACTAATTAAATTATAATATTAAAATTATTTAATAATTTACTATATTAGATTATGTAGTTTAGATTAAAATAAGAATTAAATCATGAATAAAAAACTTTCCTTTTATATTAAAAGTAATTGCATATTTAACAAATTTTAATAAGCAATAAATAAACAACAAAACTTAAAGTTAATTACTTTATTAAGTATAAATCACTCATTGTATAAAATGGAAATTAGTTTGGATAAAAACAAAATACTTTTTTAAATGTATAAATCTTGAAATTATCAGAAGGAAAAATAACTCATAGGATTTTATCTAATTGGTTTATTTTTAGACTATTAAATACTTAGTTTTAATGCAAAGATAATTTAAATTTAGATTTAAGTTTATATAAAATAAATTTATTATATACATTGGGTCTAATATTATAATAACAGTGAAATGAAGTCCATATATTAGGAAAAGAGATAAATTAGGTTAAATTAATAAATCATAAATCTCCTAAATTAGTTTATAAATATATGAAAAATCAAAACGATAATTATTTTAGGATCAAGAGGGGAGCTAAGTGAAAAAATTATTTATTTTTTTCTCACTAAGCTACCCCATTTCAAGAAAGATGTATTGTAGTTATTCGTTTTTGAGAAAAACCAAATCAGTAGCTTGCTTCCTCTAAAGCTATTACCTTTGACAGTATTGCTTCATAAATTAAATAATATGTGAAACTTAATCTCCTTCTAAATTGTGAAAAAATAAAGGAGTTATATTATATTTTTCTCACTAAATATATGGGCTTTAACAACCATTTATACTCCCATAATTAGTTAGTTATCTATTTATTATATGTTATTAAATAAAAAAATTGCTAAAATAAATAAGGTTATGTATAGAAAGTATATTCATTTATACAATTTGGTAAATCTTTGATTTAAGTGAATTGTCAGAAGGTGATTTAGGATTTTTCAAATTGATTTAGCTTAATTTAACCTTCTAGTTTTATTCATATTTCTTAATTAATTTCATATTTTAAGTAGTTTCTGCACCACTAAAACCATGGCTCTAAATCATCTTTTACTATTGTTAATTATCATAAACTCTATGTTAATTATTAGAGTTCATGATTATAATGCTAATATTATTCATGGCCTTTTAATAAGACATGGGTGATGTTAGCAAGGACTCGCTTAATATCGAAATGGAGAAATTACTAATGGGAGATTATTAATTTAGAGTATATCAACCATTATTATTACTATTATTATTACTTTTACTCGAATGTTTTGTAAAGTGTCATTTTAAGGGTCATTACTCATGCTTCTATCTTTTTGAAATGATAACTTAAATATAAAATTAGTTTAGATTTTCTATCATTTTTATCAATAATGAATTCTCACTTTCAGGTCTTTTTTATTTTATGGTGGCAGCTTGTTTACTTTTTATATTTGAATATTTCATTTCGTTTAACTAAATTAAATACTAAATTATGATTTAACTAAAATAAAATAATCATTTAATTTCTTTATAAAATTAGCATTTAATTTAATGAATTCCGAAATAATATCTCATTAATCCTCTAAAATGCCATTCATAATTTTCTATAACTCCAAATCTATGTTATCAGACCAGTAAAATCCATTGAAATAAGAATATAAATACCCTATTAATAACATGAAGACTTAAAACTGATTGACCACTATGATTCTCTAACCTAAAAAAGTACAAGTAAAATAATTATTGACCAATCGCACTAAACTTCTTCAAAAATCTCAATCAAATATCTCCTAAACTCAGAGATAAAAAAGTGATATATTAAATAGACTTAATACAAGTATTAACTTGATCTATGAAAAAATGATTTTAACATAGAAGAGAGCGAAGTTGATAAATAATATTAAAAGTTACAAAATAAAGCATGCAACAATCAGTCAATCAATATCCTACAGAAATTTAGTGAATTAAAAAGGAATTAAGAGAGCTCTTCAGAGTTGTCAGGGATTAATGTTATCATAGATGGAGAGCAGGCTATTGATAAGCATCTTGATATCTATAACATGATTGCTTAGTCAATTATTAAGAAAAAGAAAGAGGTGGATTCTATTATAGAGCTTAGTAAAGACTAGTATGTCACATCCCCATATAGATTAAATATATGATAATTTATGCATATTTTATTTTATTATAAATATATATATAGAGTAAAACATCTTAAGATAAGGCCTCCTATAATATATCAAAAGGACAATACAGATTAGCTATTTTTAATAAGTGAAACCGATAAAAAGATTAAGACTTTCTCAACAAGTTACTATAAATTTTTTTAAAATATAAAAAATGTATAAAATTATTTAATACTCTTTACAATTAAAAAATTAGTTAAGTTTTCTGATGATTTTCCCAATTTTCTAGTATTTTCTAAACAAATTATAAATTTTATGGGGAATAAAGCATTAACAAAGCTCAAACAGCAATTAAATCCTCACATAGAAATTTGTTGAACACTTCTAAAAATAATTAAAATAATGTTAAAGTTTATCTCAAATTGTACTTAAATGTTAACAAGGCAAATGCAGGTCATTAATAAATTGACTTAAATGAGAAATGTATCTACTAAAATTTGAGTGAATTGAAGAGGTAAGAATAATAATAGAGAGAAAAATTGCTCTTAAATTAAAGTTAACAGTTAAGTGAATCTTATCTGGGCAACTCATTTATAAATGATTATATATATATACTATTTTTAATTAACTAGGGGGGTAGCTTAACATGACTAAGACAAAAATGAAAATAACTGAACAAAGGAAATTTAATTAACAATAGATTGAAGAATCAGAGAAAACACATAAAATAAGCTTTAATCTTTAAGAAAAAAGAAAGGGCAGACAAGGATTCTCATTTTGATTTTAACAAATTTTTTAAAAACCTGCGGATATCAATTCTTAAAAACATCCAGTGTACTAAAATGTAACAAGCCCAATGAGCCAATAAAATCAGAGTGCTAATAAAAGCTAATAATCAAAGTTAACTGATAAAATTGAATAGAATATGTTAAATTCAAGTTAATAGTACATATATTCAGACTAAAAATCTGATTCCTCTTTAAATGGATTCTCAGCTAGTCAGGGGAGGAATCTATATTTTAAGAGGCAGAGATATAGTGTGAATGATGATGATAACAGGTAAAACAGAGATCTACAACAAAAAATTAAGAAGTTATAAGAGGAAACTTTGAAGAAAATGGATAGTTACAATATTAAGCCACCATCAAAATGGTAGAAACAAGTGCAGATGAATCAAACTATGAGAGAAAGTTCTGATGTATAATCTTTTATGCAGTCTTAAATGAGTAAGAATTAGTCACTACTATCCAAGAAGATTATTACAGCCCCCTTCATAAATTAACAGAATATTTTGGGATTACTAGCCAAAATTTCAATTAAAGACATAAGACACCACTCTAGCCTAAAGGCTCCTAATTTGTTAATGCTTACGAAAATAAAGCGTCAACAGCCAATAAGCAAACAAGACAGAGTAAAGTTAGTGCAAACACATACTATGGTCTGGATTTATCGTCACAACCTGCACCCACTATTATAAAATACTCCAACATCTTGAATGGATTTAGCAATAACTTGATTAACACAGACCACACAGCATATTAAACTTATCATAAGGGTTATAATATCAATAACATGTAAAATGATCATTTAATTATCATAAAGTCTCCTCTCTCCCATTATTCTGCAGTTGAGAAAATGCTACAAAACGATGAATAATTTTAATCATTTCATTCTTTAAAGAGCAGTTTAATACTAAGGAGTAAATATGAAGTTATGAAAAATTATGATTATTTTTCTAGAATCTTGTATTTAGCTTATATAATGGAGCCAAGTGAAAGAATAAACTTGCTTATTAAATTAATAAAACACTCGACTTATTTATGTTTTGATATGTGTTTTAATATTACTTTAACTTAAAATGCTAAGTTTAATATTAAAAGAGTCGATGGTATAAAATTAATTCACGACTGAGAATTAATTGGAATCTCTGATAATATTGAATAGGTAAAATTAAGCATCATAATAAAAACATCAAAACTCATTAGTGAGGTTTATAAGTGCTTTGATAGTAGGGTAAAGTTGAGGTTTTATTAGGGTTATTAGAGAAATTAGGCCAGTTTACAAAATGAGAAATAGAAATATCGATTTTTGGAGTCTATTTATGATGAGATATATTTAGATTTGCTGCTTAAGCTTAGGTATGGTGCGAATATTAATATAGACTAACTCAAACCAGCACTGAATTATGCAGCTATAGAAAAGCTCTTATACAAGAGTGTTAGGTATCACTGCATGTTAGCTGTTTAGCATTTTAATTCAGGTTCTTGATAATATCCTGTAAGAAAATAAAAGTTCTCTTAGCAGCATATTGAATATCTCTGCGATTCTAAGACTCTTAAGTATTGGGCACATTTCCCACTTGACTAGCGAGCTGTGATGTTTCATCGCAAGTTTCCTGACATGCGTATCTCACCATAGACTATCGCAAATATTTATTGAAGGAATGGTATTACCTTCAAGACTGTCAACAGAGTGAAGAGAGTGATTGACTTTACAGTGCCATTTTATAGTAATAATTTACTATATATATATATATATATATATATGATTAAATGCAGAGGTCTATTGATAATATCATCAAGTTCATACACGCTGATGAAGCTGAGTTTATGTTCAACACCTTTAGTAACAAGTTTTGGTACAAGAAGTACGATAATAAAGAAGAGTATGACTAAAAGGTGAAGGTTGTTACTCTCGCAATTTTAGCTGGTATCAGTGAAGATTCAGGCTTAGAAACTCGTGTGATTCATCTTCGCTCTATTAAGCGAGAGCAGTATATAGAGTTCTTACATAAGCTAAGAGATAAGTACAACGATCAAGAAATCATCCTGTTGTTGATCACCTCTTAGTTCATAAGACTGAGGAATCTTAGAAAGATTATGAAGAGTTAAAGATAACTCAATATAACGTTCCTTGTCCTCAGTTTAATAGAATTGAATTCTATTGGAGTTAGATTCAGACTCACTACAAGAAACTCTTGCTGTATCACCTAATGCATGATCTACTAATAGACACAGTAGACTTAATATAGAGTAGTTGCTAGAGAGTGGGTAAAGACTAAGTACGATATGTGTAAGGAAAAGAAAAATAAATGTTTATTAATAAATGATAGACTTAAATGAATGAATTATTTCATATATTAAATTATCCCATTATCCCATAGGATTAGGCTTCTCTTTCTTTTCTTCCTCTGGTGCTTAACTAGGACCCATGTTTCTTATCTTTTTACCAGCACCAGCATCTATGTTTATTTCATCAGGCTTTTAAACTTCATTATAAAGTCTCTTGCTAACTTAAACAATGATTTGAAACTTTCTCTCTCTGTGAACCTTTGCATATTCTTTCATTAGGAATATAACAGTAACATGTTTCACTACAAAGTTATGAATCAAAGCTTACTAGAGAGATAGGATGCTTCTTAAGCTCCGCGAGCCAGGTCTCGCTTATTAGTATGCCTTGCTTCTTTTAATCTTCAGGAGAAATAGAGTAGCGTTTCTTATGAGCTTCTTCTATAATTTCTCTCAAATAATCCTCTTTTATAGTACCAAATCACCAAAGAAGAAGTTTCTTTCAGGTAATTTATTTGAGAGTTACTTCTTGCTAGGAAGGTTAATGACCACATCCTCCTCTTTTATTGCATCCTCGTAGAGATTTGTTACTGAAATCTCTGGGTAGTTAGGCATTTTAATAAGTTTGATTTCTTTGTTTTTAAAAGCTTTTTTCTTCTCGCAGAGTATTGCTTTTAAGAATGATATTTTAGTACCTTCCATCGTTGGAAGGATGGACCAACTGTATACATCGTTTATTAACATCAATTTAATCATGCTAAGTAAGGTATCGATATAGATCCTCCTTGCTTCTGAATCTTGAGATCATTTCTTGAGCTTCAACTTTTTTCATTTGTTCATTGAATGATTTCATCTTTGTACCTCTTCTTTTCCTATTTTTGTAGAAATTCATTTGAATTTGGAAAATTAATTATAATTAAATTTATTATAATTTAAAATCAAGGCAGTTAAAGTTGGCCAATTTAAACGATCTGGGGCTCATTCGATAGAGAATTCAAAATTAGCTGGACTTTGTTATTGGCGGTACTATTTTATCGCATCCAGGGAACGAGATAAATCGACTTTAATTAAACACATCTAAAATAATTAAATTATACTCTCACATTAAAGTCGATTTATATCGTTCCCTGGATGCGATAAAATAGTACCGCCAATAATAAAGTCCAGCTAATTTTGAATTCTCTATCGAATGAGCCTCAGATCGTTTAAATTGGCCAACTTTAACTGCCTTGATTTTAAATTATAATAAATTTAATTTTAATTAATTTTCCAAATTCAAATGTATTTCTAAAATAATGAATTTCAAGTTTTAATTTATAGACTTATGGATACTATCCTTTAAAATACTACTATTAAATATGTGCATCTTATAGGAGGTCAACCTTGCAAATATATATTGAGAAATGTCGCAGAAGCTGTAACAAACTTCAAAGATGGAGTTCCATTTTTATCAATTTAGTTCCATTAAATTAGTACTAGATTTGTTTAAATTTAATTAGTACCAGTACTAAATCCGTTTAAGTTTAATTGGTACCAATTTAATAGTACCAAAACTTAATTAGTACCTAGCTTTAATCCAGTGAAGTTTTAATGGAAAGTTCCAATCTGGTTCAAAACTTAATTGGTACCACAACCAACCTGAACTTTATCTGAGTTGGTACCAGAATCAAAATTATAAAGAGTAAAATTACAAAAATTATAGTTATAAACTAAGTATAAATATGAAGTCTTAGAGATGAGATAAAACCATTATTAATGCTGTAGCGAATCCTATATAGTCCAGCTATAGCTATAGAGGTTTTAAGAGCTTTATAATAGAAACTTAAATTTTAATTTAAACATGGCGGTCAACTTAAATCGTAGAGCGGCACTTTTAGGAACAGGTCAATCAATGTTTAACTTTGGTTCAATCAAGAAACAAGAAGTTATATATATTGAGAGGGAGGCAGAGCTAAGAGCTCTTAAATATGAAACACATGTTTTTATTATATAGGTTTAAAACATGAAACAGAAAGCTGAGATAGAAGTTTAAACATTAATAGGAGATGTTGAAGAAGATATAACATTTATTTTAATTTATTAAATGTATAAAATTTATTATTCCTATCATTATTCATAATTATAAATTGATAGGGAATTGAAAATTTTTAGATTTTTTCTTTACCATATTTTATCTCTTTGATTGAGAGTGGCTTAAATAAAATATAAAATTGAGAGAAAGCATAATTTAATTTCATACTTTAATATAAATAAATGAATTTTTAAAAGTAAAGTTTTATAAAATATTAATAATTCATAATATTAGGCGCATATTAAATTTTAATTGGCAATAAAATGGTATAACGATATTAAATTTCAAGAATAAAAATTGCTGGAAATATATTTAATTAAAATAAAATTTCCAAAAACAGAGAGCAACTCTCTTTATTTGAATAAATAAATATATTTATATATATATATATATATATTTGAAGAGTTTAGTAGCAGTTTTTAATTTAGTTTGCATGCTCTATCGATATAAATCAAAGCCATAATATAAGTCTCACGAGGTACACATTATGAAAGTAGAAATTTCATTTCATTGTGTAATTATTTGCTTTTTTCATCTTTTATTTATACCAATGCTTTATGTTAATTTTTACACTGCTTAACCTACCTAAATCCTTCATTAGTTATCATAGTTTTGCATAATATCTACTCTTCATCTGTGATCTGATCAGGATCCTTGCATGATTTTTAATAAGGTATTTTAATTTACATTTTTATCAACAAATAGTGGATAGTATATGTTAGTGAGCATTACTATGTCTTCATGTGGGTCTATTGAAGTTGTAATCTAATCGAATACACTAATCATTTTCAAATAATTATTTTCCTCTCTTAACTTAATCATATTCTATGATAAATCTTATTTGAAATTAATTCTCTTTATATCGATTTAATTTAGATTAATATACTATCAATCCTATTCTTAGCATATTCTTTGAAATTATGAACTTGTAAAATATTACTCAGTCAAGAACTAAAAAAGTTTAATAAAATAATCTTAACTCCTTAATACATAATTGCAATTTAATAAGAAAGCTTATATATAAATACTTTAGAGTCACATATTTACCAGAGATCCCATCCCTTATTGAATCCAAGGAATCAAGATTTATGTTCGACATTTCTCTAGTCAAAGTCTCTGCTTACATCTTTATAATGGAGGAAATCATGCAAACTCTTTTTAAGTCTTCTATAGTGCCAAACTCATCGAAGTCAGTATAAGATATCTTATCGAGAGTCCACTCAGAATAGTTTTTTTTAACTTTTCTTGTGCAAATTACTACGCTTTCTATTATTTATTGACATAGGGGATTGTTTCAATTGATTTTCAATGTTGAAATCGCTAGAATTTATTTACTCAGCTAATCTGAGCTCCTGCTTCTTTACTTTTATTTGAAAAGTCTTTTTTCTTACGTAAGTTTATACCTTTTTGCACCTAACTTTCAATCAATTTCTTCTTCTTTAATGTTTTTTATATGTGTTAGTTTGAACATATATACCATTTTTAATTTATAAATTATTAAGTTTATCCCTAAAATTGTTTTCTAAGTTATTAACCATGGAATAATCTCTTTTAAATGGACTTTATGAGGCACTTATAGATCCTTCGTCTCTAGGTTTATCAATAATCAATGGAGAGAGAAGAATGCTGCCTAGATTTTTCTATGGTATAGTAACTTTAAGTGTGCCAAATGGTAATGCTCTTTTTAAATAAGCTGATGCAGGTGAATTAATTGAAATAAAAAGCGAAGCGTTATTTGAGAAAATATTAGCAAACATAATTTCATTGTTGTCAAACTTTTCTTTTGCGAATCCTTGAGCAATAAGAAATTCTTTCATTTATTAGAAATTGATTTCACCAGAATTTTAATGGTCTGGACTCTCTTCGTTCTTATTTTAGTTCTTAATTTGTTATTAAGATTACTTTTATGGAATCATCAAACTTGAATCCTTATTTTAAAACATCGCAGTGACTTTTCTATTTCTATGATGTCCTAGTCTGTTTTGTTACTCCATCGATTCTTAATCGCCAGTCTGTGGATTTGAGGTTTATCCTCATTGAGACACATGTCCTTTGGCATGTTTCGTTCGTTTTGTGTTCAATTTTTCCAATATATTACCATCTTGATCATCTTTACTCTTTTCTTTTATGGATTGTCTTAACATTTTTTTCTAAATTTTTTACTTTAATCTAAATAGACTACCTGGAGAACGTTCCAATCGAAGTTAAAATCTTCTTTAAATCCACTTTTATGATATAGATCTTTAAATCTAGAAATTAAAGATTTATAATAAAGTTTCTCTTCATATCCAAGTTTCTAACATAATCCATATAATCGATGAATTCTCCTAAAATAAGTTGTTTTATAAAGTCACTTAATTGTGAACTTGAGCCGTTTTGCAAAAATTCCATGTTAGTCTTTAGTTTAGCTTCCATAATTTTCTTATACTATTTAGATTCTTCCTTGCATCTAACATTTTACCAATGAAACCCTCCCATTAGCATATATATTTGCATGTATCCCAAGGCTTCCATATTATCTCGACGACTTTATTCCAATCCATAATGGGCATTAATTGAAACATATCTAGCTGTACCTGTGAGACTTCTGTGTTTAGCTTGTGACATGTGTTGATTTCTTTGATTCTTATTTCGCTTAGCCAGACCGAAATCAATTAAATATAGAGTATTAACATGTCGCTAGCCGCATATAAGAAAATTATCCAGCTTTAAATTTCGATGCACAATAGAATTATTATACAGGCACTCAAGTCTATTTATCTATAGGCCAAAGATTTATGATTAATTGGAATCTACAGCTTGATCTGCTAGAATAAGAACAGTTATAAGTGAAAACTTTCGATTGCAATAATTGAAAAAATCTTCCAAACTTGGACAAAGCATGTCTAAAGCCATAAAATTAAATTCACTCTCAGTGCCTGTTCCGTAGAGAGTTAAAAATCCTTCATTTCCTTGCATATGTTTGATCACTTTACTCTCATATTGTATTTATGGATATCTAGCAGATATAGATTCCTAAAATACGACTTTTAACCTTGACTAATTTTTTTTTAATTTTATAAATGGGAGCATTACACCTCACTAAAATTTTTATAGAAACTGAAATAAAACTCACAAATTTCATGGCATTATTTTAGTTCGTCTATTTATCAAACCCTTATGCAAATATTTTAACTCATTTTATTTATATATTACCAGCAAAAATAGTTCCAAAGGTTCCCTGACATATTTATTTTAGGACTATTAAGAAACCCCCAAATACCTGATTCCCACACCCTTGTGTGCCCACTCGATATTATCAAGTGCAGAAAGTAGGTATGGATTCTAAATAATATAAAGGTAACCTGCACCAATTTTCATACGGTTTTAGCGAAAGATTCCGCTTCAAAAGGATTAGTATTTAAAGATTGGAGTGGTATTTAAAGCTCAATAAAAATATTTTATATTTTCGGTATTTATAGGGAATAATGGATTTTATAATATTATACTAATAATAAATGAATTAACTCTCATATCTAATACTTTTTTTATTCAAAATAAATAAATTTAATTTAAAGAGTTTTGAATTTATTGATTGGAAATTGCTGCAGACAACCATAACTTATAAATTAAAAATAAGATATAGAAATATATTTCTAGTTATATAAATGCAAAACATGTATATCTTACTTTTTATATAGGTTAACCCTACTCTCTACAAGAGTGTTGGTGATGGTTTCAGCACTATCTGCAGAACAGAAGGTTTCAGAGGTTTGACAGTCGTTAGTATTCATATCCATTCTTTCAAGTCATTGACTAAATGACGGTATGATGTGCATGAAACAAATATCAACCATCAATTTTATAGAGATGGACTACAACTTTCATTGGTAAATCCATGCAAGGGTTCGGAAAGTTCGGTTTCTATTAAATGCTCAAGGTGTCTACAAGGCCACATTCGGTGTCAATGCTGCCTAGTATCAGACCTTCGATTTCTTCCTCTCTTCAGCCTGCGCTGAGGTCATTGCTGATTGTTTCCTTGCCCTCATGGAAGCAGTAAGTATAGGAGTTACAAGCAGTCCTTTAAACTTTATTAGTTAGTTAGTTTTTATCATTGAAATTAATTCTGGAGATGCGAAATCAATCCAGTTAGATAATTCAAACATATTCAGTATTTTAAACTTAATTAATCTTAATCAAATATTTATAATTATGTGCTATAGCCCATAGTTAGAATGTAAACCCTAAAACTTTTAATATATCTTACTGAAGCAGATAATTTAAAACTGATAAATATTTCTAATAAAAGTAATATGTAAAAATATGAAAACCAACAAAGAATACATTGCACTGATAACAATATGTGTTGCTTAAATGTATATTTTTTTTATTTATCTTTACAGTATAAAACTAAAAATCCTAAAAATAATTATTATAAGTCTTATTTTGTTTAAACATTAGTTAGATTTTAGGCTGGATCTTAGGCATATTGATAATTATAAGTTCTCAAACTATCATAAGATCTTTCAATTTTACAATAATTAAAGCATTTAAAACCTATGAACTTAAAAAGTCCTGATAAAGGTACTTTAATCATCAGCATCACCAAGTGATTCAGCAAAATCAAGGCTAGTGAAGGAGTTAACGGCTTCTACAAAGGTCTCTCCCCACTCTGTATGAGAAAAGTTCCATACACCATGGTCAAGTTAGCCGCATTTGAAAACACCGTCAAGATTTTTTACAAGTATGTCTTCACAAACCCAAGAGACACCTACTCAAAGAACTTCAAATTGATGATCACCCTCCTCTCAGGATACAGGGCTGGTATTTTCTGCGTTTTCGTTTCTCCCTAGCTGATGTTATGGTATCAATCCTCAACAAAAATACTCAGGTGCTCCAGTCCTTCAATAAGTTAAGAGTATCTACGGAGATATCGGTTTCAAGGGTATATGGAACTGTCTTGGTGCAAGAATAGTCATGGTCGGAACCCTCACTGGCCTCCAATAGTGGATATATGATTCATTCAAGATCACCAGTGGTCTCCAGACCACTGGTGGAAAGTGAGTACACACAGTATAATTTCACTAGTAAATATAGGGGATATTTAATTCAAATAAATTTGAATTAAAAAATTAAAATTTTTTGCCATTTTTTATTAAAGACAATTTTAGTTATTCAATATTGCTAAAAAAATAAACAAGTGAGAGAGCTTTTATTAACTCATTTAAAATTCCACATTTTATTAACACTTATCGAAACTCCCCTCTCTTATTCATATCCACAAGTATTTTCTCAAATTATCTTAATATGAGATCAAAATATTGTTGTGATTCTATCATCATCATATTTGAATCTTTCCATTTAAATTATGGAAGAACAAACACTGCATATATTTTTAGAAATTATTCAAGACATAATTTATAAATTTAAATAAAATGAGAGTCTACAAACGATTTACAGGAGCAATTTGAACTAATTTTTTAAAATCTATATATTTGGCTTTATAATTCATGAATGTTCTATAATTTGTATATGTCCCACAAGGGGTACAATTATTTACTCCTGTACTATTTCTGCTTGTCTATATATAACGGATTGATGTGTTATATGTCGCAGCACATTTTAAGCAATAGAGAAGCAAAAAAAGAATGTAATGTCATGAATTACGATGATTCTGCTTGGAATGACCAAGATCATATTCATATTTAAGATGAAGACTATATAGATGTCTCTTTGAGATTCAAAATATTTTTATACCATTAATTATAAAGAATATTAAGGAGGTTTAATTAAATTGAAATGAATTCAGGGGAATCCTCTATTATAATTGAAATATAATAATTTATGATATTCAAAATAGTGATATGGATGTATATGTTTTCATTTCTATTAGAGTTTATTCGATCAAACGGCACATTAATTTATTTTAAATTCTAAAACAGACTATTCTATAATTTTAACTTTGATGTTTGTGGGCAATCATTGCCTTACTATAGTTTTTTTATAACACTCCACGTTTTCAGACTTCAATATTAACTTATCTATAAATTATTTATGTTAATATTCAGGAAGATACTGTTCTGATGACTATGCATCGGAGTAAGTGGTCACTAGTAAACTTCTAACTTAAAGAAGTTCCAATTGGCTGTTCATGATAGCAAGCTCAATAGCACTAGTTTGCATGAGGAAAGTTTGATTTGTATTATAGCAACATACAAACAGTACTAGTAATTAAAATAGTAAAAATATAAGTTGCGACAGATAGAAAGATGATATTGAAAAAATAGAATAATTATATAATGAATCAACGCTAAAATTGCTCTGAAAATAATATGAATAATATTTTAATTCTATACTGGGAGACTAGAGAATGCAATAAAATGTTTGTAAAAATATAATATTCTTAGTAATTTATAAATACTTTTTCACAAAAATAAACAACCAACTAACTAACTTCATATTAACACAGATACTGGACTAGAGTTTAAACTTCCAAATCAAGACAAATCCTATAAAATATTTATTATTATATATGAGCAATTTGATAAATTATTTTATAAATTTGCGATTATAATAGTTTAAGATATTACAAATATAGTAGTAAATTGAGGAGGCATAAATTGCTAAAATATATAGTAACTATTTAAAATAGCCGCTGATCAGTCTATAATATTGAATGATGATAAGTCCTTATTAGACTACGGTATTACTTTTGAAAATCAGCATGAAGGTAAGTTAAGCTAACTGAAAATTATGTTTCTAAATTATGTAATTCTAAATTTCATTGCTCTATAGGTAAATTACTTCTTTGTATAAGTCAGACGCCCATTATCATGAGAGTAAATTTGAGCCACACATTAAAATCACATGGTTCACATGGTTCATTTGTGAATAATAAAAATTTTACTTAGCAATTGCAAATTCCACTTTGATACAAGCGGGGGAAGCGCACTAATTCCAAGTAGTTAAGATTAACTAGAATTAAGGACTTACCCTAATTGCTCCATCTACGCTCCCAAATCTTTAATAATTAAAAATACAGCTATTTCTATAAGTGATTAAGTGCTCAACTACTAAGATTAAACTTTGGATAACACAATGCCTTTAAGCAACTAAGGTATATTGGAACATACTTATAATAACAGTTAGATATAAAATCCTAGAAAAATTGGTCTATCTTTATCCAATACAGCTTCTAATAACTACAAATCAAATGACGGCAATGGGTATAACTCTTCGTTCTTATGACTTAATAACCCAATCAGGATTTACATTCAAGTTTCTAAGTATGACTGTGCATTGATTTACTTTGAACACTATTAAGAATGTGAAAAAAGTAAACTGGAAATACGATGCACCATGGTATAGAGAAATCTCTGATGAACTTAGTTTTGGATTTGTTATTATCAGAATCCTAAATGTCTAGCAAACAAGTAAATAGTAGTAATATACAAGGGATATGGTGTGTACTCAATAAATCCATGCTATCTCACTGGAAAATATTTGAAAGTAAAGAAAAGTGGATTTGTTAACTGTGAGTGGGCTATGCGAGGCATTTTAAATAGTAATAAAGTGAGCAAAATTTATGCAGATGGGAAGACCTATGAAAGTAAGCTTAACACTTTCAAAGAATGTGACTATAAGACAATATGGTTTGCTCTGAATAGTAAAATAGTTTGATGAAAAAACAGCTCTGCTTAATCTACCTAGTGTTAGGGAGGACAAAGTTAAAACAATTAAATAATAGATAAGGTTCTAGAGTTAGAAGGTGTGCTATTAGATTAAATCATGAAAGACAAAACCCAAAATAAAAACAACGAATTTGATGCTGATTCTGATTCATCATTCACAGACTCAGAAAAAGGAGAAGAACCTCAAAATCTATAAAACAATCCTAATAATTAAGAAATCACTCAAAAGTAGCCTCAAAGTGAAATTCATCTATAGAAGCATGAGTAGCAACTTATGAAAATCTAAAATATACAATATTTAACAAGTAAAAGGATGCCAAGAGGGGACAAATAAAAATTTAAATTGCTATTTTATACCTCATTCAATGCTTTTCAATTAAAAACAACTATGTTATACATAAAAATAAGACAGGGGAAAAACTTGTTGCTTAATATAATCAATAATTTAATTAGAAATAGTTAAACTCTTTATAAACAATCAAATTGCTGCTTATAATATACACTTGATAGGTTATTTTTTATTATTTCCATAATGATGAATTTTTTTGGTACCATATATAGGAAGACTAGGAATCATCTCCAATTCCCTAAAATTAAAATAAGAACTTGAGGACGTTAATTAATGAATTGTGTATCCTTGAAAAGAACTTTTTGATAAGAAGAGTTTAACAGGACTGTAATGAACAAGTGATCATTGAGTCGTAATTATTTGCTATTGGATATTTGTTTTTTATAATTTCGATTTTGTGTTCCTTCTAACTTCCACTGAGCAATTTATTTTTGTAAAATATTAATATTACTAATAAAATAATCTTTCTTTATAAAACTTAATTAGTATTTTTGAATAATTTTATACCTATATCATAAAATTTCGAATGTCTAATTGAATGATTTCTCAAGTAAAGATTCAATAACAAATTTATTAGTCGCTTTAATTCAAATCAGTTTTCGTGTGTTACATTAATTTGCAATAACTTCATCAAAATGTTATAGAAATAATAAGCATCGATAATGACATTTAAAAATATTATAAATAGTTTAAATTAACCAATAACATAACAAAATTCTAATATTTATAATTATATAAAATGGAAATCATGTTTCAAATGGTAATGCTTTAGAAATTTATAATCTAATAGTATTTTATGCTCTTATTTATCTCTTAATTTTTATCTATATTTGTTAATAAAAAACAAATTATTAGATTATAATTGACTCTAAAGAAAATAAATTATTTAATTTCAATGCAAATGCAGGACATTATATGTTAATATAAGCAAATAACAATAAATTTTATTATTTATATTAACACTAAACAGACAAATGAAAATGATATTGTGATAGCCCATATAACCTACTCTCAAATATGATTACTTTGAAAAAGAAAGATTTTTATAATAAAATATAATATATTGTTAAGAGTAGTATGCAACTTTCACACTTGTTTTTAGAATGTCTTTTTATATTGCCATTATAGGCAAATTAATAACTATTAATATCCCTTCTGTTTTTATTTATATCAATTTAATAATTCACTATGTTTTCATATCCAACCAATAATAATGCTTTTAATTGTTTATTCTTCATGAATATATTTAAAAATAATAATGATAATAGAGTGATAAATTAAAGAAAATTTATAATGTATTTTTTAAGAAAATTATTTAGGTTGCAGCTCGATTACATTGCTTTTTACTATATCTCGCCATTTAAATTATCTCTTTTATTCTATACACTACCTAGTTATGAATCATCTGTCCTTTTTTCATATATTTACTTACTCTAAAAAAGTTTCCCCCTAAAGATTAGACAAATTAGTATAAAACCTTAAGCGATTGAGGACAATTTTCATATTAATGAATAAAACAAGGAATATTCAATCCTATGAATTCAAAAACACTCACCAATTAGCATTTCTATTAAATTTCAACTTAATGATAATTAAATATAGATGCCATTAATGAGGAATACATAGAGAGGTATGCTGGTGAAATTTACATCAAAGGCCAGGTCCAAGTACAGAGATGCAGGTAGTCAGAGGCTACTGCTTGAAGATATGAAAAGTTTACACAAATCTATTTGTGTGTTTTAGTTGACTTCTATGGTAGCATATGCTGAATAAATGCATCATTAAAGAAAATAAAGAGCTTCATAAATTTAAATATATCAATAGCAAAGTAAATTCAGAAAAAATGTTTAAAGTCAAGTTTATGATAAATTTGATTGATCTATTATAAAATAAAGCTCTATATAATAAGTAATGATTTTGGTGGTATTAAAATTGGAAATAATACATATAAATAAAATTTAAATTAAATCAAAATTTTATAATTTTCACAATTGTAGATTATGATGATGAATGATTTAAAATCAAATAAATTTAACATATCACTGTTTAATACTAAAATCAAACCATCAATCTTAGTCGTGACGTAGACGTATCTGTGTGAGTTGACGTGGCGAATTCCGTGACGTGGCAGTCCTGAAGTAGAAAACTCCGAAAAAACCAATCTCGCTATCACCTAGTCTCCTCCCGAAATCAAGATGTCTGGTTACAACCCGGACAGAGCTTGCAAGATTCAACCAGGAACAGAAGTTGTAGAAAAACGCTTACCGGTCCCACCGCTGCTGGGAAACGTAATCCCTGTCCTTTCGCTGTGGTAGCTTCAGTACCCTAACCCGGTGTGGGAGAAAAATCCTTATCGTTGGCTTCAATGGTTTTCATTTTCTCACTTTTAGAGGCAGAGCGTACCTCTATCCTGCTCCCTATTAACTAGGAAACTGAACTCAAGCCAGGTAACTCATCTAATGCAGGGAAATCTTAGGATCCAGCTCACTCGAAGAGTGAATGCTGACAGATTGAACCCCGCCGACTAGCCAATCATGCGTTGCGCCCAGCAACCCCCTACCTGCCCTCGGTAGGCCTTAGTGTAGTAGAAAGCTCTATTAGAAAGTCCTAAGTGGTTGGTACCACCTAGCAATTAACTTTCTAATTTAATAATTATCACAATTGTAGATTATAAATAATGAGATTGGTTATAATTAAACATATAAAATAAATTACAAATGGTGTTTGTTGATCATAATAAACAATGATTTCTTACTTTTACTTTCTATATTAATTTTATTATTTTGATTTTATTGGTAATACATGAAGTTAAAATATAATATGTAATTCAAGTCATATATAATATTTGATAGCAATATTACAAATAAAAATTAACTTATTAAAATCAAAAAATTAAGTGTAAATAGTATATATTACTATTTTATTTTTATAAATAATATAATATTTGAATTGTGAAAGTGGAGTTGGAGGTAGGAGCAGAAACAAATAGTCAAATAAACTTTTAAG
>ARYC01000985.1:0-42166 GCA_000711775.1 Oxytricha trifallax | reverse complement strand
GAGCTCTCACGATTATCATCTCTACTATGCTTTTTATTTCTTCGCAGACATCTTCTTACTTTATATGCTTCTAAGCTAAGCTAATTGATTGAATTCATGCTTAGTACCAAAGTAAGACATACATTCCATGTCATTTTCTAAAATTATTGCTGCTACTGCCCAAACATCCCATTAAACAGAACCATTAGTCCACTTCTCTCTTATTGGGAAGTAACCTGGAGTACCAAGTGCCTGTGCTAAAGTGACTATCTCCTATCTTAAAGCTCTATTGAAATCGATAACCACTACTTCTAAAGGGCAGAGATTTAGCATAACGTTTTCAGGCTTCAAATCTCTATGAACATATCCAAGTTCATGCAACTCCTTAACCCTGAATCATATCTGAGAGTATATCGTTTAAATCATCAGGGTATCTATTGTGATATAGGTAGTCTCTCAGAGTCACCTCAAAATTCTTTAGCCTTAATGCGATGAAACCATAACTTAAAATAACACCATTTAGCTTATAAGCAAATTCTTGCAGTCTTTTCTTTAGGCCTCTCTAAGCACCATGTATTCATTTGCAAACTCGTTCTAATACTGTTGGTTCTTAATAAGAAAACTGAATGGATACACCTTGTATGCATACTCATCAACTACTATGATCTTTGCTTTTGCAGGCACGTTTATATTCAAGTAGTTTTCAATACAAGTGCTGAGATCAACTGCATTTAATGCAGGTATATTCATTGGCTTCGCTTAGAAGCATGCTAAAATTGTATTACCTGCTGGCTGGTTCATCGATTCATATCGCTTCTGTCTCTTGAGTCTCTCTTGCTGCTCTCTTTATGACTCAAGGGTATTAGATTTTGTTTTAGCTGGCACTAGTTTTTAGTCTCTTAATCTTCAATCAAGGACTCACTGAGGTGATGCTTTTGCATATGCCTTTTAACTTTATCTGAGTGAGTATATGATTTCATGCATGTCGTACACTAATACCTACCATCTACCTTTTCATGCTTGAAATATATCTTGGCTTTGCCAGAGTGTACCTCTTTAAGGTGTCTCTTCAAGCTTTGTTCAGTTGAGAAATGATTCTAGCAGTCTTCACATTAATATGTTTTTATCTTTTCGATTGGTTGCTGTTCTTTTAGCTCCTCAACATAATCATTTAAGTTTAAACCCCTATCTCTGCGCTCTCCCTCTGGTTTAATACTTCTATGATAAAAACCTTTGCTTCAAATTCAAGAGCTCTTAGCTCTACCTGCCTCTCAACATAAATGATTTCAGGCTTTTTAGTGGAGCCAAAGTTGCGCATTGATTGACTTGCTCCTAAAAGTGCCGCTCTACGATTTAAGTTGACCGCCATGTTTAAATTCAAATTTAAATTTCTATTATAAAGCTCTTAAAACCTCTATAGCTATATCTGGACTATATAGGAGTTGCAACAGCATTAATGATGGTTTGATCTAAGCTCTAAGACTTCATATTTATACTCAGTTTATAAGTATAATTTTCGTAATTTTACTCTTAATAATTTTGATTCTGGTACCAACTCAGATAAAGTTCAGGTTGGTACTGGTACCAATTAAGTTTTAAACCAGATTGGAACTTTTCCATTAAAACGTCACTGGATTAAAACTAGGTACTTATTAAGTTTTGGTACTATTAAATTGGTACCAATTAAACTTAAACGGATTTAGTACCGGTACTAATTAAATTTTAACAAATTTAGTACTAATTTAATTGAACTAAATTGATAAAAATGGAGCTCCATCTCTGAAGTTTGTTACAGCTTCTGCGAACTTTCTCCACGTATCTTTACAGTGTTGACCTCCTATAAGATGCCCATATTTAATAGTAAGTTTTTAAACAATAGTATCCAGAAGTCTATAAATTATAATTTGAAATTCATTAATAGGAAGAGGAACAAAGATGGAATCACTCAATGATCAAATGAAAAGAGTCGAGGCTCAAGAAATGATCTCAAGATTCAGAAGTAAGGAAGATCTCTATCGATATTTAACTTTACATGGTAAGATAACTTGACGACTATTGACATCTTAAACAGTTGGATTATTCCTTCCGACGATGGAAGGTACCAAAATCTCATTTCTAAGAGCGATACTCTGTGATGAGAAGAAAGCCTTCAAAAACACTGAAATTAAGTTGATAGAAATACCAAACTACCCTGAGATTTCAGTCACTAATCTTTATGAGGATGCCATGTAAGATGAGGAAGTGGTAGTTTACCTTCCTACCAAGAAACCACTCTCTAATAAACTACCGGAGAGGAACTTTTTCTTTGGTGTTCTTGGTACAATAAAAGAGGAGTATCTCAGAGAAATAATTGAAGAAGCACATAAGAAACGATATTCTATCTCTCCTGAAGACTAGAAAAAGCAAGGCATTCTAATAAGCTCAGCTTGGCTAGAGGAACTTAAGAAGCATCCTTATCTTTCAAGTAAGCTTTGACATATAACTTTGTAGGAAAATCTGGCACTGGTATATATCTTATGAAAGAGCATGCAAAGGTTCACAGAGAAAGAAAGTCGTTGACAATTTATGAGGTTAGTAAGAGGCTTTATAAAGATGTCTAAAAACCAGATGAAATGAACATAGATGCAGGAGCTGGCACTAAGAGAAGAAATATGGGCCCAAGCAAGCCATAAGAAGAGGAGAAGAAAGAGAATCCAAACCCCTTTATGGGTTAGTTTAATATGTGAACTTATTCATTCATTTATATCTAATACTTATTTATAAACATTCATTCTTCCCTCTCTCGCACAGACTGTTGTCTTTTCTACGCTCACTCTCTTACAGCTGCTTTGAATTAAGTCTACTGTATCGATGGGCAAGTCATGCATAAGATGATACAGCAGCAGCTTCTTGTAGTGTGTCTTGATTTAACTCCAGTAGAATTCAATTCCATTAAATTAAGGGCTATAAGGAACGTTGTATACAGTATTTATGTTTAGCTCTTCATATGCTTCTTAGACTCCTTAGTCTTATGAACTGAGAGGTTATCAACAAACAGGATGATCTCTTGGTTACTATACTTCTTTCTGAGCTTATGTAGGAACTCTATATACTACTCTCGCTTAATAGAGCGAGGGTGAATAACATAACTCTCTAGGCCTGAATCTTCACTTATACCAGCTAAAATTGCATGGGTGACTACCTTCACTTTTTAATCATAGACTTCTATATTATCATACTTCTTATACCAAGACTTATTAATAAAGGTGTTGAAGGTAAACACAGCTTCATCAGCGTGTATGAACTTGATGTTATTAGTAATAGCTCTCTGCATTTAATCATATATATAGTTTAAATTATTACTATAAAATGGCACTGTAAAATCAATCACTCTCTTCACTCTGTTGACAGTCTTGAAAGTAATACCATTTCTTCTATAAATGTTGGCTATAGTTTAAGGAGAGATACGCATGTCAGGAAACTTGCGATGAAACATCACAGCTCGCTAGTCTAGTGGAAAGTGTGCCCAATACTTTAAAGTCTTCGAGTCGCAGAGGTAGTCAATATGGTGCTGTGAGAACTTTTATTTTCTTGCAGGATGCTTTCAAGTGCCTGAATTATAATGCTAAACAGCCAACAAGCAATGATACCTAACTGTTGAGGCACTCTTGCGCAGGAGCTTTGCTATAGCAGCATAATTCATTACTGTTTTGACTTAGTCTATATTAATACTTGTACCATACCTAAGCTTAAGCAGTAAATCTAAATATTACTCATCATAAATAGACCCTAAATTTCGCTAATTTCTATTTCTCATTTTGCAAATTGGCCTAATTTCTCTACTAACCCCAATAAGACCCCAACTATACCCTACAAATCAAAGCACTTATAAACCTCACTAAGGGGTTTTGGGGTTTTGAATCGAAATCAATTTAATAATGGATTAAGAAAGAATAATTAATCAAAAAGAAATAATGAAGAAAAAATTAAAATTTATATGCAAGGAAACTTTCTCCCATTAATTTATTAACTACAATATATTTACTTTTTGATACTGTGCCCATCAACTATTTACAATTTATAAGAGGATTTCTTTTTTACTATAATCGTCAATTTTCATGATTTCTTTATAGCTATTCTATAATATTCTAGTTACTATTTTTTAAAGGGATTAGAAATAATGTCTTATTACTCTTCAAATTGCAACTATTCTATTAGAGGCAAAGTTTAAAGGTAATACGCAATTCATAGGTATTTAATTCTGAGAAATTGCTTAATTTTAAATTAAATTTTGACAATGTTAGAAAAAGCGCGATTATATAATCTGAAAGACAAACTTAAAAATTGGGAAATTTTATTTTAAATAATTAACATATTAAAATATGCAATATAATTATTAAGGAGCTTTAATAAGTAATAAAATGATGTTTAAATCCATCTAACTTAAAAATAATTTTACTACGCATGTACTATTATAGGGTTGTTCTGGATATCAATTTATATTGTAGAAAAGTGAACTGCTGACCTCTCCCTTTCAAGTATAGTTCTCTATGGATGAATAGATTGATTGATATTTTTCTGAACAGCTTCTTCCTAGTCAATCACTGACTGATCACAAACCTAATCGATTTCAATTTCTGAGAGTTCATGATGTTTTCGCAGAATATCGATTTCTTTCTGATTTAACTTTGTAGTTAAGTCTCTCTTGCAGAAAGGACAAGTGGGGATACCTACATAGTCCTAATGACTAGTTGAAGAATTTGGAATTGGGTTGTGCGAAACTAATCTTTCGGACCAGCTCATTAAACAATCTGAGTGCAGGAGATGACGGCACTGAGTCATTCTAACCTCGTCTTCATTTTCAAAATCAATTAAGCAAATCATGCAATAAATTCGAAATGAAAGAATCATTTCTAATAGAAAAGCATGTGTTCAATTCATATCAAGCAATAAATGCAATAAACAATTCTATATATTGATGCAAGAGTTGATCTTGTAAATGTTATCTTTAATTTCACAATATTTCTGAAGAGTTGCGAACTTCTCAACTCTCTCCATTTATTGCTTTCTATAAACTTCTACAGGTAGTTCTATTATATATGAGTTGTTATGAATCCTTGAAGTTGGAAAGGATGAGTGATTAGTGTTTGTGTCTCCATTTATTATTTATTAACTTTGCGAGATTCCCACGTTTAACTAGTTTGATCTTCTTTACTCAAGAATCTATCTCAGACGTTTAAAATTGTAATTTTAATCAAATTATTTTAATTGATATGAAGGAGGTTGTTAATATAACTATTAATAAATTCTATATTATTTTAGTTTCACAGCAAATACAATTGATAAAACAACCATGAGAGCAACAGCTCCAAGAACGACTCCAATATATGTAGGTATTCCAAGTCCTATGTAAATAATTAAGAATGAATTTGATAAAAAATGCTTGATACACTTTTAACATAGATTTATTCTATCATAAACTAGGTATGACTTGAAGTATAAAATACCATATTGAAATATATAATCTGGTATAATAAATCTAAACTATAATACATATAATTTAGGAAACTTACTGGATTCACTTTCTTGCACAATTCCAGTTTGATTAGTTTTATTTTAAATCTCAATATTTGTATATTCAGCGCTCATTCCCTTTGATTGCTGCAAAATTCGCATTGTAAAATTCTAAGATGAGTGGGAACTTTGCTATGGGATGCTCTTTGAGATTTTAGGTTTTGGGTTTTCTAAAAATCTAAATATGTTTTATTATATCTTTTTTGAGTTATCTACTGATAACATATTTTATAATTGTTAATTAGGAAATATTTTTAAAAAATATATTTATTTTAGAAATGGGAAATTTATGCATTAAATTTGCTAAAACATTTAGTATGTGAATGAAACTTAATATTATAATTATTACAATATAATTTAATTATAAAAATAGTTAAATAAATTTATAATTTCTTATGTTTGGATTAAAGTAGAAATAAGGTTAATTAAATATATGAATTAATTTTTCTTCATAACTTTAATAATAATTGGATACTAGATATTTAAATAATGATTATAAATGTTGATTTTATTAATAATTTAAAATAAATTATGAATAAAAAATTTCCAGAAATATTTAATTAATACTTCTGGAAGTTATTTGGCTCTGACTTGCGCAAAGTTAGGATCAATCTTCAAATAATGTTCAGATATTAGATAACTCTTAGCCTATATATTTAATGATGCATAAATATAGATATAATTGAATATATAAGAATATAGATTGACCAAAAGTAAAATTGAATAAGTTTATATAATTAAATAAATTACCTTTTAATAGGTACACAAAATTATAAACAAGTTTAACAATTTATTCTATTATTGTAGGAATACATTTGATATGGGTAAATAATTAGTAAATTAAAAATTAATAATTATTATTCGTGGCAGTTAACTTTCTGGAAACCTAGACTATATGGTACTTGATCGATAGAGAATTTAAAATTAGCTGTACTTTACTATTGGCGGTATCCCTCTATCGCATCCCTGAAGCGAGATAACACGACTTTAATTTTGGCATTAAAATCAACTAAATAAATCACTCAAAATTAAAGTCGTGTTAACTCGCTCTAGGGATGCGATAGAGGGATACCGCCAATAGTAAAGTCCAGCTAATTTTTAATTATCTATCAATCAAGTACCATATTGTCTAAGTTTCCTGAAGGTTAACTGCCACGAATAATAATTAATAATTATTAACTATTAATTTACTAATTATTTTCCCTTATCAAATGTATTCCTACAATATGATTAACTATAAAAGCAATTAATGTTGCACTATTTCCTTATTTATTGTTAAGAAATTGTAAAACTATCTTATAATTCTTACAAGCATTTCTGTTATAATTTATTTAAATATATAAATGGAATGAAAAGTTTATTTTCAATTAATTCATTTAATAATTTCGTTGAAAGTTACTTAGAAATCATTGAATTTATTTATAATTTAAAATTCAAAGATTAAATGTAATTCTACGAATAAAACACCTAAGTTAAAGAATTTATTTATTTTTTATTAAAAAAGTAATCAAAATGAGAATAAAAACACTAAACTTATTTTAATGAAATTTATGACTTTATAGTGAAACTTATGTTCATAAGAAATGCAATGTAAAATCAAGATTTTCGTTTGGAAATATATCATTTGCAGCAGAATACAATGCAATTTTCTTGGCATACATGCAGGGTGCTGGTGTCTTGATGGGACCTGTGACATTCAGATAATTGTAGCATAAATGATAGGTACTAATTTCAAATTGCTCTTTAGTCAAGTTAGAGGTATTCAGTATATTAGGAAATAATAAAAAATTAATTGAAATTATTAAAGTCAAAAATTCTTCTTACAATCCTATGTCGATGGAAATACTTGTTTTAAAAGTTTTTCATAAAAAATTAGATTATGAGCAACTTTAAAATGAACTGGTTTAGCAGTGGCACTCTAAACTTAATGTGGAATCATAAAGAAATCATAAATTTAATCTCCTTAATTTTCAACTAATGTACTATCAAGAACAGTTCCTGCTTATGGATTTGATACATCTCCATTTTATTTATAGAAAAGACGAAGGGATGTATTTCTATCAATTAGACAGTAAATAATCTTTGGATCGTAGTCTTTAAATACTAATTTATAAATTTCAAATAATAATGATAAATTTTAAAGTTTAATTAAGTCTTGTTTAAAAGCTTAAATCGTGCTAATGACTTCTTTAATCTTATAATATAAAGTTATTTTTTTGTAATATAATTAAATTACGGAAAATGAATAATAATTTCAATCTCATGCTTCTTTACTTTCTCTTAAAGAGAAGAGCCACCTAATCCATCTCTGTAAATGATAATCTAATCTGGTAAAGACCCTTTATTTTTTTCTAAATAGCTCACAAGAGATTTTTATATAAACTTGCAGATAATTTTACTTCGCTTTTCTGTGATAATCTAATTATAAAATTTATTTAAACTTCTATTTTATAACTTATAAATTAAATTTAGAAATTAATTGAATACTCTCCTATTAATCCTAAGTTAATCTTTAGCTTTATTTTTTCTCCCGTCTCGGTAAACTATGTTTATCTGTTTTTGTGTACAATAAATTTATATATTTAGTAAACATATTTATTATTTTTACTTTAATTACGTTATAGTATTGAGATATTTCTTGATTCATTAATAAGCCAGAGTTTTTTTTAAAAAATAACTAATCTTAGAGTAATTAATTAAATTTAAAGTTGAAATAACGAAAAATATTTAATCATTTCTTATTGAGACCCGCAAAGAATTTAATTACGATTCTTTTAAAAGAAACTTAATATATAACTGAATTATTCAATGATTATTCTAAGATATTATTTTACTTTAAAATTCAATTAAAATAAAAACTGTCTTAATTATGATTATTTTTTATTTAAGATAAAGGTTTTATTAATTTTGCTTCGTAAAATTATAAAATTTTATTAAATATCTAATTATTATTATATCTTCAAAATAAGATAAATAAATTAATAATTTTAAAAAAGAGAAAAATAAAATTGAAATTATCTAATAAATATTTAGTCTAAATAAAATGGGAAATATAGCAATTCAAAGAGTGTGATATTGTTGATAAAAAATTACTAAATTAATATTAAAAGATTATAAGCAATCAAAATCCCAAAACCCCTTAATGAGATTTATAAGTGTTTTGATTTGTAGGAAATTTGTTTGGGGTCTTATTTAGGGTTATTAATTAAATTCGAGACTAAAATAGCAAGCTTTTGGGGTCTATTTATGATGAAGACTATACAGATTTAGTGTTTAAACTGCGTTATGGATGTGATATATACAGTGAATAAGTCAAACCAGTATTCAATTATAAATCAATTGCACCGCTCTTAAAGCGAAGTCCATCAACTGTTCACTCCCACTGCCTTATAGCAGTATAACTAAAGCAATAATAGCTGAATTCTATGCCTTAGAGGAAGTCAAAGTTTCTATAGAAGCATATTGACTATCTTATTGATGAAAAAACTTTGAAGTAATGGGTTCACTTCTCTCTCGACCAACGAGCTCTTATGTTTCACAGCCAGTTCCCTGAGTTGAAGATCTCTGCATTATCTGTTGCAAACATTTATAAATGAAATGGTATCTCTTACAAAAGTGTAAATCGTATCAAGAGAGTGATTGATTTCAATCTGCCATTTTACAACAACAACTTAAATTTTATTTTTAATTGAATGTGGAGAGCCTAATAGAATAATATTAAGTTATTCATGGTTACGAGACTGTGTTTACCTTCAACACTTTCATCTAGAAGTCTTGGTATAAGAGGCATAATAATATAGAAGTATATGACTAGAAAGTCAAGGTATAAACAATGGCAATTCTTGGAGGTATTAGCGAGGATGCTGGTTTAGAAACTTATGTTATTCATCCTCGCTCTATTAAGACAGAGCAGTATATTAAGTTCTTAGAGCAGCTGAGAGAGAAGTACCCTGAATAAGAGATAATACTATTCGTTGATAATCTTTCTGTTCATAAGACAAAAGAAACAAGGAAGAGTTATGAACAATTAAGAATAACACTAGTGTTCAACATGCCTTACAGTCCATAATTTAATAGAATTGAGTTCTACTGGGGTATACTAAAAGGTCATTACAAGAAACTGCCGCTATACCACTTGATGCATGACCTTCCTATCGATACAGTAGACTTTATTAAAAGTTTAACGAAGAGAGATAGACAATTAGTTGGCTTAAAAGTGTCCCATAGAAGGGAGAATGAAAAATAATTTTTATTGTTAAGTTAATGAATATATAAATCACATTTAAAATTCTTTAGAGGGAGCTGGCTTCTCTTTCTTTTCTTCCTCTTAAGGCTTGCTTGGGCCTATGTTTCTTATCTTGCTGCCAGCTCCAGCATCTATGTTCATTGACTCTGAAGGCTAAATATTTGAATAAAGTCTCTTGCTAACTTCATATTTTGTCTCTATTCCTTCATCAAGAAGATGCCAGTACCAGATTTTTCTAAAGAGTTAATCTAAAAATCTTACTTGAAATATAAGGGTGCTTCTGCAGCTCTGATACCCAGTTCTCACTTCTCTTGATCCCTTGTTTGTCATTATCTTCTGAAGAGTACTGTACCATATCTTTTTGAGATCCTTGAATAATATCTTTCAAGTAATCACCTTTAATTGTTGCTAGTATGCCATAGAAATAGTTTCTTTCAAGTTTATTTGACAACTGCTTCTTAGTAGGCAGGTACTGCGAAATCTCTGAGTAATTCATAGCATCATCATGTAAATTAGTCACTGAGATTTTTGGATAGTTTGGAATCTCTGCAAGCTTTACATCTCAAGTTTTCAATTCTTTCTTCTCTTCACAGAGTATCGCTCTTAGAAATTAAATTTTAGTACCTTAAATCGTTGGCAAGAACAAACCAACTACATAATCAAGATTAGTTGCTATAAGTTCCTTACCTTGCTGCACCAGGTAGCGATGCAAATCCTCCTTGCTTCTAAATCTTTGAATCAATTCTTGTGCTTGCACTCTTTTCATTGCATCATTCATTGACTCCATCTTGTTTACAGATCTAAGAAATGATATTCAAATTTAAGTTTATTGATTTCAATTATTTACCTCTGTAAAACTTACTATAAAATATGGGCATCCTATAGAAAGTCAACCTCTAAGTAGGGTATGGAGAAAGTTTTGATCACTGGTTTCAATCTTGAGAGATTGATTTCAATTTCTACAGTTATAGTTCCATATTTCATATTTTTAAATTTAAATTGGTACGTACTTAATTAGGAGCAGCTCCTAAAATGCTAGTACTTAATTAGGAGCTTTAATTAATGCAAGTACTTAATCAGGAGCACCCTAATTTTAATCATAAAATGACAAAATACCTCCTAAAACAGTACGTACTTAATTAGGGCCACCTCCTAAATTGGTACGTGCTATAATCAACTTATTATTGAAAGTTAAAATGGTTACTTTCTCACCTATATTTAGAGCTGGTTCGTCTCTTTGCACTCATATATCTTCTCTAATACTCTTAAAACTTCCCATGAAACTGTTAGGCTTGGAAAGCTTTCATATAAGCTCTCAGTTATAGAGGCAGTTTTATAATTTAAAATTCAAATTTAAATATAAGCACTAACATTTTTAAAAAAAAAGCACTTCCATCAAACTAAATGAGACTTACCTTGGCGTCAATAAAAAATGTTATAGCTGTGAGTTGAACTCTCATAAAGAACTACCAGAGCTATCACTTGAGGTCTCTGTTATTAAAATAGAATTAAAAATAGAAAATAAATGGCAAACTAGTGTGTGGGAGATAGAGAGGAGGAGAAAGGTATTAATTAAATTCCTATGCAAACTGAAAAAAGCTGAAGTCTATTTTTGTGAGCTATGCGAGAGAGATTTTGCTCATAAATCAAGCTGGTACAGACATAAGAAAGAGCAAAGAGAGGCCAAGCCCACTGAATACTTAAAGCATGATAAAATAGATGGAAAGTATGAATGCTTTGAGTGCCATAAGCAATACTCTTATACAAGAGACTTGATGAAGCATCTATTAAAAGCTCACAAGAAAGATATAGAAGTTGAGAATCACGAAGTTGAGCTGAAGCTTCTTAACAAAAGAAAAGCGAGGGAATATTCTAAGGTCACAGCGTCTGAATAAGCAAGAGAGTTAGAGTACTTTAGGAAGGCACGCAACCAACTGACCTCTGAAATACAAAAATTATGATCAAGATTCAATACAAGAAAATACCGGTTCTTGCTTAAATTGACCAAGATATTTCTCATTAAAGCTACCTAATATTAGAAGACTCCTTTGATAAGAAGGTTATCAATGATCATCAATACGCATACAAGGTGTATCCCTTCAACTATCTCTTAAGTGATGATAAATATTAGATGGAGTTTACAAATGAGTATCAAGTACTCACTCAAGCAAATTATAAAGAGTGTAGTTACTTAATCAAGCTAGATGCTGTTATCCTTGCCAAGGATCATGTTGCTTTCAGACTTCCACTCTATGAAATGACCCTAAGAGATTTCATAACAGATCAAAGGAATCATAAGTAACTTGGATAAATAGCGACTCAGACCATATAAGGTATTATAGAGCTTCACTAGTTAGGGTTTGTTCACAGAGATTTGAAGCCAGAAAATATAATGATAAACTTCTCACCTGTAAGAGTAGCAATAATCGAGTTCAACAGAGCCTAAAGAGTGGAAGTATTAAGGCTTGGAACTTTAATGGGAACTCTAGGCTATTATCCAGAAAGAGAAGACTGGAGAGATGGTTACTATTTGTGGGATGTGTGGGCTTTAGCAGCAATAATAATAGAGTGCGAAATGCCTCGCAACAATTGCTACTCTACAAGGTGCGAGAAAGATGCTAAGCAAAGAATCAAGTAGTTTATAGACAAAACCAATCAATAAAAAAATGGCAGAATCAAATTCTGTTTAATGTTTTTTAAGTTTTAAAAATATTAAGATGAACTTCAAAAAATAGTACAGGTTGTATAATTTACAGTTGTAGATATTAGTTTTTTTTATTTTATTTATTGTGCAGAATTCATAAAAGTGTGATTATTATTTATTATTTTAAGTAATTATATTAGAGCACTTATGGAAGTTAAACTTGGTCAGCCCTCTTCATTTCTTCTTTTTATTACTGTTGGTATCTGTTTGATCCACATCATCCACATCTATGATTGTTGGTTCCTCTATCATCAACTCTAAATTCTGATCTTCGACAAGTCGCTGCTTCATGTACATAGCCAACTCAGTCTCATGGATTCTCTCTGGCTAAATCTCATAGCCTTTTACGAAGATTACTTCAGAAAGGCTAGTGTGGATCTGCTATTCGTCATCGGTTTTAATCTAGAGCACAAAATTATGTCGCTCGTTGGGCATTTCATCCATCTTCTGATATGGTTTTTCCATAGATATTGCAAGTGATACTTGACTGTCTTTAATCACTTGCGCATATATCATCTAAATGTCTTGACGCTCATTTCAGCATTAATTTTGTTTTTAAATGATAATTTATTAATTAGTTAAAATTTAAATATTTACCAAGAATTATAAAATAATCAAGTTTTTCTCTATAGTATTAAATAATATATAAACTAATTAAATAATTAAAACCTCACTCCAACCCAAATGAGAGAGTAATTTTAGTTAGAGTGCGGTAGAGTATGAATTTAATTATTTATTAAAAATTTATTTAAATATAACATGTTGTTTATAAGAGATTATATATAGATTAATTAATAGATAATTTATTCATAATTTACAGTTTTTTAACTATTAAAATTGATTAAGTTTAAAATTCAAACATTTTATAAGTGTGATTTGTAATAAAACAATAACAATAGTAAATTAGATATAAATGAAATGATGATTATTAAAAATAACATGTTATATTTAAATAAATTCTTAATAAATAATTAAATTCATACTCTACCGCACTCTAACTAAAATTACTCTCTCATTTGGGTTGGAGTGCGGTTTTAATTATTTAATTAGTTTATATATTATTTAATACTATAGAGAAAAACTTGATTATTTTAAAATTCTTGGTAAATATTTAAATTTTAACTGAATAATAACACACTTTTATGCATTCTGCACAATCAATTAAACAAAAAAAACTAATATCTACATGCTGTACTTTGTACAATCTGTACTATTTTAAAGTTCACCTTAATATTTCAAAAACATAAAAAACATTAAACAGGACAATGTACAATCTTTTCTATCTGGTCATAGTCATTTTAATATTAAAATTTTGGAAGTAAAAGTGTACAAAATGAATTTTTAATTAAGCTATATGAACTAACTAGCAGTTAGATTAGTAATAATAAGTAAATATATTTCATATTTCTTGAATTTCCTAATATTATGTATTTTATCAATATTAACTGGTAATATATTTTTTATTAAAAATTAGTAAGAATATACAATTTTATAGAGTCATAATAGTAAAATTTATTTTAGAAAATCTTATTTTATTATACAACACGTTTTTAATACCATTTAATGTTTATACTAAGTATTTTTATTTTTTTTTTAAAAAAAATTTACTTTTTTATCATAATTCTGGGATTTGTATTGAAGCACAAAGTCCTATAATGCTTTCATGATCAATATTTACAATATTTGTACCAATTACCATAGTATTTTATAAATAACTTTATATTATTTTAAATGGAAATTTTGAGAATTGATGAGATAATTAATTAATAGATAAATAAATTTCTCAAGCTTGGTAACTTAATTTTGTATAAATCGTGACTAAGCTTTGCATTTATTTGCTTTAGAATATTCGAGAAGATGATGATGATGATTTTTAGCCATTGAATTAATTTACGGGAGGTTATCAACCGTTTATATGAATTAACATCAAACCTTTCAAAGTACTCTCGGACTAACACTTGACTTTCTGAGTTCCTAATTCGAGAAGATAATTAAGTTATTTCCTCGTTATTATAGAGTTTCGGATAGTATAAATTGTGAAGGAATACCCTGATCATCTAAGAATGTCTTATCAATATATTTATATATTCTTAGGTAAATTATTAAAAAATTATGCATTAAAAATGTTTAATTTAAGTCTAAATAATTAAATTTGCCTTGATATAAGCTTTCTAATTATTTTTTCCAAGAATTACAACAACAAACTTTGTATAAAGGGGATCAGTATCTTCTTTCATGGCTTTAATGTACATTTTTTACTTGTCATTCCTTTCAATCTTTAATTTTATTTCTGTATATATATATATATATATATTTGAAGAAAAAAATCAAAATTTAACCTGAAATAAATTGAATCTCAATATACTAAGGTTCTTCTATTTTTATCCCTAAACCTTTGGAAGCCTTGGTCAACATTTCAACTAAATAGTTATTGCAATATAAAAAAACTATCAAAATATGCTAAGAATATAAAGTTAATTAATTTAATTGAATTATTTCTAAAATAAATTAATAGCATTCAAAACCCCAAAACCACTTAGTGAGTTTTATAAGTGCTTTGATTAGTAGGGCAAAGTTAGGGTTTTATTAGAGTTAGTAGAGAAAACGCAGGCTTAATGACACTTTAATATGTATTTAATGAGTATTAGTTTAATTTTATCACACGAATTTTACTTGTTTGTCTTTGTTGTATCTCTTGAATCTTGCTTTCATTAATGGTTCGAGCATATCGTCTAAGGATTGTCTTGGATATGCTGGAGCTCTAACTATTATCTTCTCTACAATCTTCTTTATTTCTAAGCATAAATCATCTTGTTTTATGTGCTTCTTAGCTAGATTTATTGATTATTTTTCATATTTTATATTAATGTAAGACATGCTTTCCATATCGCACTCTAATTTTATTGCAGCTACTGCTATCTCACTATGTAGGGCCATTAGTCCATTTCTATCTGATTGGGAAGTAACCTGGAGTACCAAGAACCTTTACTAAGGTCACAATCTCTTATCTTAAGGCTCTATTAAAATCGATTACGACTACTTCTAAAGGCTAAGGTTTACCATAACATTTTCAGGCTTCAAATCTCTATGAACGTATCCAAGCTCGTGAAGTTCCTAAACACCCTTTATCATATTAGATAGGATATCATTCAATTCATCTGGGTATCTGTTTTAATATATTACTCGAACCCCCAAAACCTTTTCAGTAGTTTGATTGAGTTTTTGATTGATAAAAGTAGACTATTAGTGCATACTTTTTTAGGGTTTTATTAGGGTTTATGTAGGGGTTTAATGTTTAAATATTAGTATTTTAAGTGAGTATATGCGAGGTTTGGGGTTAGTTTATGACAGTTAGTATATAGATTTATTGTTTAAGTTGCGATATGGATGTGATGAATATAGTGAATAACTCAAGCCTGTTCTGAATTATACGTCTATAGCAAGGCTACTCCTTAAATCTCTTGCTACTTTTAGGTCTCACTGTCTATTAGCATTGAATTTAAAGATATAGCATCTTAATTCAAAGCCTAAGAGATCCTTAAAATTTTATAAGCATCATATCGATTATCTTATTAATGATAAGACTCTCAATACTGGGCTCATTTCTCTCTAGCCTAGAGAGCTGTGATGTTTCATCGCCAATTTCCTGAGCTTCATATCTCTGCTTAATCGATAGCTAACATAAATAAAATGAATAGAATATCTTACAAGACAGTCAATCGCATTAAGAGAGTGATTGACTTTAATGTTACATTTTATAAGAATAATATAAATTATATATTCGATTAAATCCAGAGGTCTTAAGAGCATAATATAAAGTTCATACACGCTGATGAGGTAGTATTCACATTCAATACGTCTATTTCGAGGTATTGGTATAAAAAATATAGCAACATAGAAGTATATGATTAAAAAGCTTAAGGTTTAAACACATGTTATACTTGGTGGAATAATTGAATATAATGGCCTCGAGACTTATGTTATTTACCCTCGTTCTATAAAGACTGAATAATATATTAAATTCTTGCAAGTACGCTGACTAAGAGATTATTCTATTCGTTGATAACTTGTCAGTTCATAAAACTAAAGACTCAAGGAAAGAATATAAAAGGCTAAATATAGCACCTGCATTTAATGTTCCTTACAGCCCTTAGTTTAAAAGAATTGAATAATAATAATAATAATAATAATAATAATAATAATAATAACAATAATAATAATATTAATAATAATAATAATAATAATAATTAACTCGCATCGAGGGCTTAAAGCCCCCTGAGAATATCATTATGGAAGGACAGAATCCTATTTTGTTATTTATAGTGGCCTTTAGTAACCACTTTTTCAAGTTTTGATTAACTCAGTGTCAAATGTTTGAGAAGTGAGGTCATAGTATTCTGCATCTCTCATTCCCTTGTCTGCTGATAGAAAAGAATTGAATTATATTGGAGGTTATTGAAAGGCCACAACAAGATAAATACAATCGATTATATAAAGAGTGCTGCTAAAAGAGTCAGCGATGATAAAGCTAAAGTATGCGCAAGAGAAGGGAGATTTTATGTTTATAAATAAGTTTTAGATTTAAACGTATGAAAATTTCACATATTAAATTTGACCGTAAAGGGATTTGGCTTCTCTTTCTTTTCTTCCTCTTAAAGTCTTGCTTGGACCCATGTTTATTCTCTTAAAGCCAGCCCCTGCATCTATATTCATTTCGTATGGCTTTTAGAAATCTTTGAAGAGTCTCTTACTCAATTCATGCTTTGCTTGAGACTTTCTCTCTCTGTTTGATTTATTGCGCTCTTTCATAAAGTAAATAGCAGTACAAAGTTTTTCAATAAAGTTAGAAGACTAAGCTTACTTGAGATGCTTTTGAAGTTCCTACAGCCAGGTATCACTTATTTTAATACCTTGCTTCTCTTTTCTTCAGGAGAGATGCTATACCGTTTCTTGTGAGCTTCTTAAATAACTTCATTTAAGTACTGAGGTTTCAGAGTTGCAAGAACAATAAAGAAGAAGTTTCTCTCTGGCTACTTATTAGAGAGCAGTAGCTTTGATGGAAGGTAGAGAGCTACGTCCGGATCACTCATAGCATCGTCATATAGGTTTGTCACGTATATTTCAGGGTATTTAGGTATCTCTATCATCCTAATTTCATTATAATTAAAAGCTTTTTTGTCTTCACTCAGTAAGGCTTTTAAGAATGAGATTTTAGTTCCCTCCTAAGTTGGCAAGAACAATCCAACTATAATTGATTTATTAATTATATTTAAGAACTTACCTTGCTATACCAAATATCTATAAAGGTCCTCTTTACTTCGAAATTTCCTGATTAAATCTTGAGATTAAATTCTCTTCATTGCATCATTCATAGACTCCATCTTGCTTTCTCTTTCTAGAAATGTAAATGAAATTTAAAATTATGGATATCCATTCTAAGTTTATTAAAATCTTACTACTAAATTGGGAGGACCTACTGGAGGTCAACCTTGAAAAGATATGGGGAGAAGCATTGAAAAACTTGCTCCAAGTTTCACAGATTGATTTCCATTTTTATCAATCTATCTCCATTAAAATTGCTCCTAATAATGTTTAATTAGTTTAGGAGGTCCTCCAAATTAAGTTCAAACTTGATTTGGAGGACCTCCTAGAGAAACAAAATTTCATTTGGAGTATTTTAATTTACTAAAATGTATAAAATTCTCATTAAATATGTCAACTTACAGTCTTTTATAGTTAGTTCATTTTCTTACCTCTCAGCAAAGAAACTACCAGAGTGTCTTATACTCTACTATAATAATTTATCTCGGTAGATTTTATCATTATAATTATAAAGTTTATCAGAAAACTAAAATGAGCTCTAACCTTTTGAGAAGAGCGGTATTACTTGGATCAAGTCAATAAAAGTTATAATTCCAGAAACCAAGAAAAGTAGAGACCAGAGACGCTTGTACTCAGTGGGAGCCTACTTATGACAACTTTGACCAGTCTAGCTTTGAGATTAAATATAAGTTAAGTAGGAGGTTATCAAAGAAGCTATGCAAATTGAGGAGGAGGTTAAACAACCCGTCATAGAGCATAAATAAATACCAGCCAAAGTTGACTATTAATGCAAAGAATGCAATAAAGTTTTCCCTTACAAGTCAACTTATAATAGACACTTGAGGGATATACACAACGATATGCCAAGGTTATATCTCAAGCATTAAAAGAAAGATGGGACGTATGTCTGTGAGTTTTGTGAGAAGCCATATTCTCATACAAGAGACCTCAAAGTGCACTTAAAGAAAAAGCACAATCAAAGTTTTGTCTTTATTCATGAACCTACAGGGAATAGATTCCTCTAAAAGAGAAGATCAAGAAACCCAGTGGAGTCTCTTAGAGTTGAAGTCTAGAAGTAAGTAAAAATGAAGAAAGCAGTCAAGAACTTTCCAGTCTCTGAGATCAATAAAATCATGGTTAAAATAGAGGCAATGAAGATTCCTATATTAAAAATCATTGACTTAGATTCTTGCCTAGAAAGCTACCTCACTCTAGAAGAAAAAATAGAGAAGAGAGTCATTACAGATGACATATATGCTTATAAGATATATCCTTTCAATTACTTCCTTTCTGATGACAAGTTCCAAATGGAATTTGCTAATAAGTACTATGCTCTTTAAAAGGCAAAGTTAAATGAATGCAAGCATATCATCTAGCTTGATGATATTTTACTTGGTAAAGATCATGCAGCCTTCAGGCTTCCTTTATTAGAAATGACTTACAGAAAATTCTTATCTGAAAATAGATGTCAGAGATAAATTAGTTAGATAGTATAGCAGATAGTTGAAGGGATTGAAGAGCTTCACAAGCTAGGTTATGTTCATAGAGACTTAAAGCCAGAGAACATCATGATGAACTTTCAGCCTCTTAGAGTTTATATTATTGACTTCAACAGAGCTCAAAGAGTGCAAGCCTCTGCATAAGGAAATGTATACGGCACTCCTGGATATTTCCCAGAGAGAGAGAGGATTGGAGAGATGGAGACACTTAATGGGATATCTGGGCTCTAACAGTAATAATAATAGAGAGCGACTTGCAAAGAAACGAATACTTTAGCTGCAGGGGTGAGAGAGATTCTAAGCAGAGAATAAAACTATATCTCGATAAAGATAAAATAAATGGAAGTCTCAGAGAACTTGCATACACAACTATTATCAAGTCAAGCTATGAGAATTAACAAACAATAGAAACAATCAATCAAACATCAACTTAGAAAGATTAAATTCAGAGAACTGCCACATGACTCTAAGATTATGTTTGTGTGAAATATTTTAAAAATTCGCTTGTTATACTCACTTAAAATACTAATATTTAAACATTAAACCCCTACATAATTAAAACTCTAATAAAGAATGCACTAATAGTCTACTTTTATCAATCAAAAACTCAATCAAACTACTGAAAGGGTTTTGGGTTTTGAATCTCGTAGAGTCATTTCAAACTTTTTTAGCCGAAGTGCGATGAAACCAAACTCTAAAATAACACCATCTAGCTTGATCAAATTCTTGCAATCTTTTTTTCTAAGCCACTCTAAGTACAATATATTCGTTAGCAAACTCATTTTAATACTGCTGGTTTTTAAGAAGATAGCTGAAAAGATATACCTTGTAGTCAAAGTCATCAACCACTGTGAGTTTTACTTTAGCAGGTACCTTTATATGTAAGTAATTTTCAATACAACTGCTAAGGTCTACTGCATTTAGTGTAGGAATATACATGGCTCTCTCTTAAAAGCATGCTAAAAAGACATTACCAGCAGGTTGATTCATTAATTCTATTCGCTTCTGCCTCTTGAGCTTCTCCTTCTGTTATTTTTAAGTCCCTAGATTATTAGATTTTCTATTAGCGGCAACTAATTTCTAAGTCTCTTTATCTTAAATCAAGAACTCACTTAGATGATGCTTCTGCATATGCTTCTTAACTTTAGCTTAGTGAGAATAAGACTTCTCACAAGTCGTGCACTAGTACCTGCCATCGATCTTATCATGCTTAAAATACACCTTAGCTTTCCCAGAGTGAACCTCTTTCATATGTCTCTTCAAACTGGAATCAGTAGAGAAAAAGTTCTAGGAGTCTTAGCATTCAAAATTTTTAATCTTTTACATCTGAAGCTGTTCCTTTTCTTCCTCAACATCTTTTATTAATGTTTAAACTTCTATCTCAGCTTTCTGTTTCATGTTTTAAACCTATATAATAAAAACCTGTGCTTCAAATTCAAGAGCTCTTAGCTCTGCCTCCCTCTCAATATATATACTTCTTGTTTCTTGGTTGAACCAAAGCTATGCATTGATTAACTTGCTCCTAATAGTGCCGCTCTACGATTTAAGTTGACCGCCATTTCTAAATTCAAATTTAAATTTCTATTATAAAGCTCTTAAAACCTCTATAGCTATAGCTGAACTATACAGGAGTTGCTACAGCATTAATGATGGTTTGATCTCAGCTCTAAGACTTCATATTTATACTGAGTTTATCATTATAATTTTTGTAATTTTACTCTTAATAATTATGATTTTGGTCCCAACTCAGAGAAGGTTCAGGTTGGTACTGGTACCAATTAAGTTTTGAACCAGATTGGATCTTTTCCATTAAAACATCACTGGATTAAAACAAGTTACTAGTTAAGTTTTGGTACTATTAAATTGGTACCAATTAAAATTAAACGGATTTAGTGCCGGTACTAATTAAATTTAAAAAAATTTAGTTCTAATTAAATAGAACTAAATTGATAAAAATGGAGCTCCATCTCTGAAGTTTGTTACAGCTTCTGCGAACTTTCTCCACGTATCTTTACAGGGTTGACCTCCAATGAGATGCCCATATTTAATAGTAAGATTTAAAAAGATAGGATCCTGAAGTCTATAAATTAAAACTTGAAATTCATTAATAGGAAGAGGAACAAAGATGAAATCATTCAATGAACAAATGAAAAGAGTTGAGGCTCAAAAAATGATATCAAGATTCAGAAGCATCTATCGATACCTTGCTTAGCATGGTAAAATAAATTGATTTTAATCAACGATGTATACAGTTGGTCTATTCCCTTCCAACGATGAAGGTACTAAAATATCATTCTTAAAAGCAATACTCTGCTAGGAGAAGAAAGCTTTTGAAAACAAAGAAAATCAAACTGATTGAAATACCTAACTACCCAGAGATTTCAGTCACAATCTGTACGAGGATGCAATGAATGATGAGCAAGTGGTTATTTACCTTCCTAGCAAGAAGTAACTCTCAAATATGCTACCTTAAAGAAACTTCTTCTTTGGTGTTCTTGGTTTAATAAAAGAGGATTATTTGAGAGAAATTATTAAAGAAGCTCATAAGAAACGCTACTCTATTTCACCTGAAGATTAAAATAAGCAAGGAATACTAATAAGCGAGACCTGGCTAGCAGAGCTTAAGAAGCATCCTTATCTCTCTAATAAGCTTGGATTTATAACTTTTTAGGGAAACTTGGAACTGGTATATTTCTAATGAAAGAGAATGCAAAGTTTCACAGAGAGAAAGTCTCAAACCATTCATTAAGTTAGCAAGATACTTTATAATGAAAATTTAAAAGCCTGATGAAATGAGCATAGATTTTGGTGCTGGTACAAAGAGAAGAAACATGGGTGCTAGTAAAGCACCATAGGAAGAAAAGAAAGAGAATCCGAATCTATTTAAGAGTTCGTTTGATATGTGAAATAATTCATTCGTTTAAGTCTAACACTTATTAATAAACATTCATTCTTTCTTTCCTTGCACATATCGTAGTCTAGTCTTTATCCAATCTCTTTTAACTACTCTGTATTAAGTCTACTGTGTCGATTGGTAGATCATGCATAAGATGATACAGCAAGAGTTTCTTGTAGTGAGTCTTAATCTAACTCCAATAGAATCTGATTCCATTAAAATGATGACTGTAAGGAACTTTATACACAGGAGTTATCTTTAACTCTTCATAAGCTTTCTTAGATTCCTTAGTCTTATGAACTGATAAGTTATCAACAAACAGGATGATCTCTTGATCATTGGACTAATCTCTTAGCTTATGTAAGAACTTATTATATACTGCTCTCGCTTAATAGGGCGATGATGAATAACATAAGTTCTTAAGCCTGAATCTTCACTGATACCTGGCAAAATTGCGTGAGTAACAACCTTAACTTTTTAGTCATACACTTCTATATTATCGTACTTCTTGTACCAAGACTTATTAATAAAGGTGTTGAACGTAAACACAGCTTCATCAGCGTGAATGAAATTGATGTTATTATCAATAGACCTCTGCATTTAATCGTATTTATAGTTTAAACTATTACTATAAAATGGCAGAGTAAAGTCAATCACTCTCTTCACTCTGTTGACAGTCTTGAAGGTAACACCATTCCTTCAATAAATATTTGCGATAGTCTATGGTGAGATACGCATGTCAGGAAACTTGCGATGAAATCACAGCTCGCTAGTCAAGTGGGAAATGTGCCCAATACTTAAGAGTCTTAGAATCGCAGAGATATTCAATATGCTGCTAAGAGAACTTTTATTTTCTTACAGAATGTTATCAAAAACCAGAATTGAATTGCTAAACAGCTAGCAAGCAGTGATACCTTACAGTCGAAGGACTCTTACACAATAGCTTTGCAATCGCACAATAATTCATCACTAGTTTGACTTAGTCTATATTAATACTCGCACAATACCTAAGCTTAAGCAGTAAATCTAAATATTACTCATCATAAATAGACCCTAAATTTTGCTAATTTCTATTTCTCATTTTGCAAATTGGCCTAATTTCTCTACTAACCCTAATAAAACCACAACTTTACTCTACTAATCAAAGCACTTATAAACCTCACTAAGGGGTTTTGGGGTTTTGATTATCGTAATCTTTTGAAGAGTACAAGAGAGCCCAAGTTTCTTTTTTCAGGTATATTGGCATTGAAAGAATTGTTTCTCTATTTTTATAACTTGACCATTCTAATCAAAAATTCAAAAATTATAAATATTCAAGAAGTTTATTTATGGGATTATTTTTTTCATAATTTGATAAATTTATATGTGAGTAATTATTTCCAAAATAAAAAATTAGTTAATGAATATTTCTTAAGGTTCGTTATATATTTAAGGACCTGGAAGTTATTTGACTGAAAATTTCATTAATTTTTAATGTTATCTTAAGTATTTATGTGGTACATAAAAAATTTTATTCTTAATTTTTATGTTAAAGAAAATTTGTTCCCAATAATCTTCAAACCCCATCCACTAAGCACATCTGATAATTGGAATCTTTAAATCAAAGTGTTGATTCTATTATACCTTTGTTCAGGAAATAATAAATTTAATTAATGTTTAGGATAACTGAGTTTGTAATCTTCAAGGCATTTCATTTTTCTAGAATTTGATGTAAAACTTTAAAAAATATAAACTTTATTAAAAACTCTTCTATAGTGATACCTTTTTACAAAGAGATGGACAAAGATAGACTTTTTAATCATTTTCATGTACAACCAATAATGGTTGATTTAAATGTCTCTCTGGTATTTTGATTCCATATTTCTTTTCAAAATAGAAAGCCAAGTTTTAGGTGTGCTGTGTAGTCTATTGAGTTTCCGGGTCTTTATATTTTATTAATAAAGTTTTATATTAATAAAACAAACTTATTTTATAAAAATGTTCAAGTCATAAAGGTTAAATGTAAAAATGTATTTACTAGGAGAAGTATCAAATTTTATGTCATTAATTTAATATGTTCTAGAGTTATAAGTTGATATAACAACGAGTCTCCTATTTACATTATTTTTAGGCAGTAATTCGTCAATATTTTTATTTTTAATCAGATTAAATTTAACTAAAAAATGATATTATAAAATTACATTTAGTCACAAACTTCTTAATGGGAGCATCCATCTCTTCTTAGTTCATTGATTAAGTCTAGTATTGTGTTAGATGAAAAAACTTTTGTTGCACAATCACTATTAAAAAATATTCCATCATTAAGAATCTTGACATAAGTATCATAACTTGGCCACATCTCAAGGTCATACCGTTATATAGGTACCATATCTGTGGCTAAGTAAAATCTTGGTAATCTTCCTTTATTCAAAATAATATTTTAGCATAATAATAATAATAATAATAATAATAATAATATTATAAATAAGCCCATCTTATACTAAATACATGAAATTATATTTATTGATTGTACTTGAATCTGTACTCATAAGGGGTGGGTCTTTGTCGACGATAAATTTTTTCCCTAAATATACAAAAATTTAGGTGGTTTTAACATAATATTTTACTCAAAATAACCACTTAACACAAAAATATCATTTTATTTCAAATTAATATTATCAAAATAAAAATTGAACATCTTTATGACATCTATCTCAATTACATAAAAGAGATAATAATACGTACATGTTTCAAAAAAAAATTTCCCTAAAATATATATTTTTTTCTACGATCAAATATTTGGTATAAATAATTTTCATTATCTATGGTCACATTCAAATTCAAGGGAACATAAATGATTTTTTTTATGTTATTTAAATTTAGGATTTCAATTAGATTCTCTTTATTAATCTGATGACAACAAATTTAAAATAAAATAATATATTATGTTGTAAAATGTTATTGAGAGAAAAAGGTTTTATGTTAAATGATATAAAATTTTGAATATTTTTGCACCGACTTGACTATCTCTCTCATATAGAGTGGTTTTGACAATATTAAGCATAAAATTTTACACTATACCCAAGTAAGATCTATTCGCTTCTGACTATTCATTAAGAGAAAACGAAGATTTAAACCTTATTGTAAGGTTTACTGGTTCCTCTCTCACTGTTGAATTCATATATTGAGATAAATATTATTTATAGGTTTAGGATAATATTTTTGTTAATTTTATTTGAAATTAATGATTTGATAGTTTATTTAGTTATTTAATGGAGACCTACAAATAATGAACATTGATAAAAAACTAGGTTTTGATAATGATATTATGATTTTAATGCTACCAATTTTTTATATAATTTTTTTAAAAAAATAAGTTGATATTAATCATATTACTAATAATAATAATAATAATAATAATAATTAACTCGCATCGAGGGTTCAAGACCCCCTGAGCATATCATTATGAAGAGACAGTGTCTCTTTTTGAGTGTGATCCCAATAGGGTCACAACTTCTGTAGGTAGTGCCAGATGCACTAGTCCGCTTACTCCCTTATGGGGAGAAGGATGCTAAGGGTAGCTTAGTTAAGTCCCAGGTCAGTAGCCTGAAGCAAGGTCCTTGTCTGAATCTGAATCTGAGTCTGAGGTCCAAGGGTCTGGAGAAGGTTATCTTTTAGTTTTCTTCAGTGGTGGCTGAGCTTTTTGTTTGTTTTTGTCTGGGATTTTGAGTTGATTTGTTTGTTGAGTGATGAGATTTAGATAGTTGTTAAGCAGTTTTCTAAATTCTTTAATGTCCAGGTTGAGCTTTAAGTTCTTCAGTGGGTCAGTAATTGACTCATACTTTGGAAGTGTAGTAGTGAATTGAAGAAGTAGCTTCAGGGTTTGGATAAATTGTTCATCATTCATGTCTCCTTATATTAATTCTTATAGTTATTGTCTTATGAGTTCGGCTGTGTGTTTGTCCTTTAAGAAGGGGAAAGACAGAGTTCTCAAAGAATTTTTGAGATTAAGGATCTCAGCATCTTTGGAAATGTGTTAGCGAAACGAAACTACTGAATCAGCTGAATGAGTTTTTAAGGGATTGGGAGCCGAGCTATGTTGTTGGGTTGAGTTGTTTCTAATTGATTGGAAAGAAGCAGCTAGGGGATTCAGTTAGGTTTAGAACTGTATTTAATCAGCATGAGGCTGTTACTGGCTGTCTAGGGAAGATGTTACAATTTAAGGTTGGTAGTTGGAGACGGATTGGTTGATTTGTTCCTAGAGGGCTTTGATCTGGTGGTTCATATTAAGTTCTAGATTGAAGTATTTGGAATTTTCTTCAAGTTGGCTTTCGAAGCTAATTTTGTTAGGCTAGTTGTTAATTAACTATTAAGAATCTATTAATTAAATTTATTAATTAAGATTGAGATCAGATTTTAAAAGCTACTATTCTAATTATTAGATTCTGTTGGAAAGTTAGGTTAAATCTGAAAATCTTATTAATGTTTATTATTAAATAGGAAGGTTAGGAGTTGGGGAACTCTAGGACTGACCTTTCCTATTTGGTAGGTAACTTGGTAAAATGGTCTTCTCTGACTCCAAGTTGGAGATCTCTTTTCGGATTGTTTGGACTACTAGTGTCAGCATCGGTTTCTCCGAGGAGGAGAATGTGATTGTTCTATTAGAACTGAGGTTGAGGAGCTGATTGAGGAGGGATTGGGTGGCCAAATCTCTTATGTAGTCTCTAAACGTTGAGAAGGAAAGAAGTAGATAGAAGCTTCGTGAGAGCAAATTTGCCTATCTGAAGCTAAGTTTAAGTTAGTATGACGCTTTCTTAAGAAAAGTAGAGAGAGATAGGATAGAGTCTTTCATATTCTCGCGTTAAGGAGTGACTCTGAGTAGGTTTACCAAGGGTGTAATCAACTTCTTTAGTGTTTAAGTTGAGGAGCTCGTGAGAGGTCCTCTTTAGTGACTAGGTTCGTTCATCTAGTCTATTAACTTTTTAATTTAATAAAATCATATTACTTATTTTCATAATTATAGTTATTTTTGTATATTTCAGTTTAATTTAATTAGATTAAGTTTTATAGTTTGATTAAAGATTGATTCTATTTATAAATATATTTAATTTTTGTATCGTATTTTTTGTGAATCTATTATCATTATTTAAATTAATATAATTTTTGTTTACAAATAATATTTTTTTCCAATATTTTATAATTAAGCAATGGTAACTTCGTCTCTAAAAAATCAAGATAATGTTATAGAAATAATATAAAACAATTTGCAAATAATATTTTAAACGGTTTATTTATAAATATAAAAGAATAAAAAGGCCTTACTTAATATAAGAGTTCTTAATTTAAATATAAATTTATAAGTTAAATTTTATGGCAATTAAATATGTGAAATTTATATAAAGTTATAAGAGAACGAGAAAAATTTGTTGTCATTGTAGAAATTAACTCCATATTTACCAGATAGATTATCTTTTTATTTTCTAACTGCAGATTGCTTTTGAAATGGGAATTATACACATTTAAAATTATTTTAGCTAGTTATTGAGTCTGATTAATTAAATTTAAATATTTACTAATTTAATCATAAATAAAGTCATTTTACAGATGTGAAGTATCAAAGCGAGTTGAAGAGACAATTCTTGTGTGGCTGTAAAAAAAACAAATGAGCAAAATCTTTTTTGCTCTAAAATTAATATTATCAAAACTGGTCACAAATCTAAAAGGTCTTTGACATGATGGGAGTATAAGACAAGTCCAACAACCGTTGAGTATAGTTTTTTTTTAATATAAGAGAGTATATTTACTCAATCTATATCTATCAGGTCTAATCTACACAATATTTTTTAGATTGTTCACAACTTCAATCCAGCTCCCAATTATCATCAAAGCCAAATTCATATCAGTCTCAGTTCATTCAAAGGTGTAGTAGCTACCTGAATAATCCCCTTGTAAACCTTCATGCGATAAATCTGATTATCCCTTCCAAGTTAGTAGACTTTAATGAAATTATAAACTCATAATTTCTCCTAATTTATAACTACTAACTACTTAATTTAGTAACTTTTTAATTTATTATAATATTTAATTTTAAATATTTAACAATACTAAATAAGGCTATTTCAATAATTATAGAATTCTGGTTCAGGATTGAAATCAACATCGTAAATATAGATATTAAACTTCAAAACTATTTTTAAAAATTAAAACAAATGATTATAATAAAATAAAAACAAAAATCTGTTTAAGACTCATAATTTATTTCGCAAATTTGTAAAAATAAGTAATACTCTTTGGATTACAAATCTTAAATCATATAACCTCAATTCTCTTCATTGCAACACTTATAAATTTTAGTTTCTTTCAGATATATTTTATTGCTATTTTTATTCTAGAATCGAGTGCTTGTGGTTCGTTATGAAATATAGAGGCAAAAATTAATCTAGAATTAGGCGAAAGTCTTTCTGGGAAGTTTATGCCTAACAGTCAATCATGAACTTGTGTTAATGGATACAATTCAAAAAATCATAAGCTTCAAAGTTCATTTTTCTTAATCTATACAGAGTTATGATATATCTATATACAATTTAAATAGGAACTAACAAATAGCTTGAGCTGCTTGCTGCAATAGAAAATTATTATTTGAAATAATAGATTATATAGTTTTTAATTTTAATTCATAAACGTTAAGATTTAAAGTACAAAATTTTCTGTTTTATATGGGAATCTTGTAGTAGATCAAGTTGGAAATAATACTTGGAACAACTTGTAATGGATTGTAGCAACAAGGAAAACTAAACAAGACAAATATTTTTTAAAATATAAAAATAATGAGAGTTTAGCTTGAGATTTTCTATCTTGTCAAAAATTTTATATTTTGTGTATCCATAATAATCTAAATTTTTTAACTTGGTATGCTTTTATTTTAACTCATTCAGTACACTATTATATCTGTAATTGTAAAGAATTTACAATTAAACTACCATTGCTTATTGTAATAAATTTATTGAAAAAATACTTCTATTTTTATTGATTTATTTGAGATTTGAGCTTCATTTAGTAATAATAATAATAATAATGTGATCACATTGAGGTCTCTGGGGACCCCTGATCAATAATATGTTTTAATATATATAAGGGTCTAGCCCTTTTAATCATAATTAGTGAGACTCATTCTATTGCTCAGCAATGAGTTGTCCGGCCCACAAGAGGATTGTATTAATAGTATTCTCTCAAGTGGTCTTCGTGAAGAACCTCTGATCTGTTTGTGAGTTCTTGAACTTTTCCAGTAAGTTCTGCCATAATGTTGATAATAGCTTGGTGGTCATCTTCCTCTATTAGGTTAAAAATTATTCCTAAGAGGTATTCTAGAGATTGGAGGATTATGGGTCAAGATGCCCCATCTGATTGAATAAGAATCTGTTCAGTATACGTTAGCATTTTATATGCCTGGGGGTCATCGTTTATAATACCTACTCCCGGTTGAATATATCCTCTTTTCTATGTGATTTTTGTCATGAGTTAGAACCATTCAAGCGGGTCTCCTGTGTCCACGTCTTGGTTTTCTAAAACTAATAATATTTTAGTCTTATCTAGTCTGCTCCAACATAGGAGGTTTTGAGATATGATAGGGATTTTTAGGATATCTTTGGTAAGGCTTAGTCCAAAAGTCTACCAGTCTTGTCTTTGTGGCAGGTCTAAATCCGCATATACATTTTTGGAAAGGGTCATCTAGAGGATCTTCCCCATATTGATTACTTCTATCTCGGTCCAATGTTACTCATTGATAATACCTTTTATATCCTTGGCCTCCATATATTTTTATTTTAAATCTTTAATTATTTCTTATTATTTAATAGTAAGTGTGTTATCAGTTTATGTTAATACGTCACGGAATAAATTTTGAGGTTATTCGAGTTATGCACTTTAATTCTTAAGATTTTTCTTGTTTATGTTAGGCAAATTATTATGGAACTCTTCTGACATCTCTACATCTTGAGTGTAAGGTTTTGTGGAATTCTAGGAAAAATTATTTCCCTCATAGATATTCGTGGTGTGTAGCTCATCCTTGTCAAGTTTTTCAAAAACTTCAACCAACCTTATTAGTATCATATTTTATTTTAGGGTTTGTGATATAGTGAAGATTTTTACTAGGTCTGATGTGTTAAATACCAATCTAGAGTGCCATTCTTTCATATTTAGTACCTTCTCAAGGTTGGACTTGTTTGTGAAGGCTAGGGTGATGGCTGTGGTAATTGTTTAGATTATGGTAAGTTAGATCTGTAGGTTGCTTTTTCTTTGATATTATTACTTCTTATGGTCTAATTCCAATGTGAAGTATAAGTCAAAGAGTTCCTATCTTGAGGAGATGTTGATCTTGGTAGCAGCCAGTTTAACAAAGAAGATTCTTTAGAGAGTTATTTTGTGTCCTATCACTTCGTTGAAGAAGTCAATCAGTTAAAGTTAACTTCCTCTAGAGATGCTTTCTAGGCCTTTATTGAATGCTTAGTATACCCCCTATATCAATTGTCTTAGGTGTCTTTTAGGGATGGTTCTTATGAAGTTTAAACCCTCCATAAGGTCAGGGTTCTTCTTGATTGCCTTGTTGAGGAAGTAAATCATTCGTACCCTCAGAACAAGTTACAATCTAATTTAATAGTGCTTCATTAAGTACTTTACTATTTTAATTTTTTAAATTCATTAATTTTTTTTAAATATCTATACTAAATTTCTAAGTTTAGAGATTTTAATTATTGCTAGTATTTCTGAATGAAAATTTGAAGTGATTAGAGAGTAGATCTACTGATCTAATTTATGAAGTTTTATTAATTTGTGGTGTTAAAGGAAAGTTATCAGGCCTTGATCCTGAATCTGAAAAACTACTATCATTTCTTTGAAATGCTCTTCCTGCTTTATTATCTTCTCTTTATGAATATGATCCACGACTTTTATTTCCTATATTTAAAACTTTTATATTTTTATATAAAAATATTTATAAAGTTAATAACTATTTTTCATGTGATGATATCATCATTAATTTAATATAATTATGATAAAAAGTATCATAATTTCTTTTTAAATAGCAATAAATATAAATCTTATAGATGTAGGCCCTCTTTACTTTTATATAATAAATTAAAATTATTCTCTTTCTATATTATATTTATTGTCTTTTAAACTAAAGCTGAAAATATATTTATTATGTTTGAATTTAAATTAATTTATATTAAAAATCAAATATTTTTTTTTAATGTTTTTCTTTTTTAAATTGTCATCACGACTTTTACTACTTTCCATATTTCAATTTTTTTATTGTTTTTAGTTAAATAACTTTATTTTTAAAATTCTTTTTATGTGAAATTATGAATAGATAGTCTAAATATTAATTGAATTAATATCATGATATCACTAACTAACTAAAATTTAATTAATTTTTTTATTATTAAATAATAATTATTATTAACTAAATCATCCAAATCAATAATTAATTGTAAAACAAAGATATATAAATAAGACAATTTTTTGTTGAAATAATTATTAAAAATTCTAAAAAATTTTGATCATAGATATTTATAATATAAAAAATAATTTTAAGTAAATATTAATATTTAACATTTAGTTTCATTAAAATTTAGATATTATTAAATAATTATCAATAATTAATTATATTAAAATAAAAAATTGATTTAAAATACCTGATAAACTGTATTGAATAAATAGTATTTTTTGAGTGATTATTTTAATAATTATAATATATCTTTCTCTTTATTAAATTATTGATTCTTTTCATATTTAATTAGTAATTAAATAAGTTACTGATTACATTGTAAAAATATATTTGAATTTGGAAATTATATAAAATTAATTTAATATAAATCAAATGAGTGACAGTTACAGTTTGCAAATTTAAAAGATCTTGAGCTCATTAGATACATCCCTTGGACTGAGATCACTCAATTATAAAATGAGGGTACAATAATGAATTTTAATATGCTTAATTAAAGTCCAGTTATCACTCTTCGGGATTCAATAAAATACTACAGCCAAATGTAAAGTCATTTTAATTTTGATTTCAATATCGAATTAGCTCAGATTTGTTTAAATTGGTAAACAGTAACTGTCAATATTTTGATTTATTTCAATTTTGATTTAATTAAATTTACCAATTTGTAATGTATTCCTACAATATTAAATGAAAATAAGATAAGTTAAAAATTTATATATTAAGGAAGTTATTTGGCTTTGACTTATGTGAACTGTGATTCAATCTTCAATCACTAAAAAAGCATCAATTAATTTTACATAAAAATTAAGTAAAATAGTAATCTTTAATAATTTTAATTTTTTGAGATTTCTTAACGTTTATCAATCCTTTACTATAATTAATTAATAATTAAAATAATATTTTATTATTTTGATTGAAATTTCTTTTTCAATTATTAGAATTAAAATTTATTTAATAATTATAAACAATAAGTATTTTTAAACCATAAATTATTATCTAAAGGACGATTGATGATCGATTTATTTAAAATTATTATAAATGAAAATTATCGATAGACATGATTAACTTAATCGTTTTTTAAGAAAAAATAAGCAAATATGATTCAACAATATTTAAATAACTAATTATAAAGATTATGCCCCTCGTTTAAACTATGCAAAACATTATATTTTACAATATAGATTTTTCTTTAAATATTTTTTAAATGATATAAGAAAATCATATATTTGTTTTTCATATTCAAAAATGAAGATTCTATTGATTAAATAGAAATTGAAAAGTCTAATAGAGGAAATTAATATATAAATTTCTTCAAACATAATGTGAAAATTCATGAAATTTAAATAATTCAAAATAATTAGAATAAAATTTAATAGGGGTAGAAGAAAAAAAAGATATTTAATTAATTTAACGTTTTGAAAGTAACAATGAATAATCTCGAATTGCTCAAATAATGCATATAAAAAATGATGAAAAATTGGGCAATTCTTTTAAATAATAATTTCTATAATTATTATAAATGCTAAACATCTAGATAATAAACAAAGTAAGATTGTGAAATAAATCTTACTATCTTTTAAATAAATTATTATTTTAGATTCAATAAAATTCAAATTTTTGTAATATTCAATTAAGATTTATATAAGTGAAAATTCAATTAAATTGAAAACGATAACTCTCATTACTGTTATATATGAATATAAAATTAAGAAAAGGATTAGAAATAAAAAATATAAAAAGTACCTTATCATTTTTAAATTTTTTAATTTAAAAGAAGCAAGTTTGATAGTAAATATCTTATTTAATTATTGACAATTAAAATTTATGATTTATCTTGGAAATTAAGTTGATGATTTTGATTTAGAATTGTAAAATTTGTAACTCAAAAATTAGAAAAATGCATTAAATTAAGATACTAATATTGCTAAACTACTTGATCATAAAAAATGCAATGTGAAATCAAGATTTTTGTTTGGAACAACATTGTTTTAAGCAGCATATAATGCAATTTTCTTGGCATACATACATGGAGAAGGAGTCTTAATTGGTTCAGAGACATTGGCATAATTGTAACATAAGTGATATGTACTAATCTCAAATTGCTCTTTTGATATAGTGGAGGTATTTAATAAGTTAAATAATTTGTATAAAGTAAACATATGAAGTAACTATAATACTTAAAAATAATTATTTTAAAAGATAAATTATCTTAAAAATATTTAAACTTATATAATGATTATGGACTACATTGAAATGAACTGGTTTAGCGGTGCCACTTAAAGCTTTATGTGGAATCATATAGAAATCAAAAATTTATTCTCCATTATTCTTAACAAGCTAATTATCAAGAACAGTTCCTGGAGATGGGTTTTATGCCTCTATATTTTCTTTATGGAAAAGCCTTAGTGATGTTTTTTTATCAATTAAGCAATAAATAATCATAGGGTCATAACCTTTATAAAGATATTATAACTTATAAAAAAATCAATAATTATTCCTTTCTTAAATTGTGAAATTGTTTTCAAAACTTTTTCAATCTATATTAAAATTGTAAATAATAAAAATTAGTCTATATTGAATGATAAATTTATTTGGAAAATATAATCTCATATCGCTTCAGCTTTCTTTTAAAAGTTAGTCCACCAATAAAACAAAAACTGATTTATTTTTTATTAAATAATTTTAATTTTAATAAAAATAGATATTTCAATATTAAAGGCTTTATTTATTATAAAAGTATTAACATCAAATTATTAATCATAATAATGATAATTTTTTCTTCTCAAATATAAGATTAACATTTATTTAAATGTTTTGGAATTAATTATGATTTATTTTAATTTTGAATCTTTCCAAATTTTAGACCTCTGTAAACTAATTTTAAAGAGTAAAATTTTAAATGTCTAATATAAAAAAAGTTCATATATTTGATTAATGTAACCCACCTATCAAGACTTTTCTAACTTTTTGGGAAAATTTCTGAATAAAAAATGTTTCATCAACTTCATCAACACTTTGACAAATAAATATGGTGGACCTTTTGGGATATCAACCATAACATAAACTAAAAGATAAATTTTAAACTAACATATTAGATAAGTGATAAGTCTCAAATATTGTAGGAATACATTCGATATGGGAAAATGAATTAAAATTAAAATTAATTAATTATTAATTACTTTCAGTTATGTTTTTGGAAAATGTCCCCAAACCCTGAAAATATTATATTCTCTGAATAGCGCATTAAAAATAAGATGGTGGTTATTGTTGGTATAATGAATTTTTCTCGCTTGAGCGATGAGATAAATTCATTATACTATTTTGGGGAGTTAGTTCAAAATCAAAATATCTCGCTATTTGGGATGATTCAAGAATATTGGCAATAGCAAAGTCCTATTATAATTCCGGGATCTACCATATCTATTTATTTTAAATTTTGAGTCACTTTGGATTTTATAACTGCTATGATTTTAATATTTAATTAATTTAATTTTAATTCATTTTCCCAAATCAAATGTATTCCTAAAATAGCATCTATCAGTTCCTAAATAATAAAAAAATATATTTTACTCTTAATTTAATAAATTTTAAGAAAATATTATATTTTTAAATTATATATTATCACCCCTATACTAGAATATGGAATTAATATTTTATGAAAGAGTAGTATTAAAAAATTAATCAAAGATATTTATTAAAATTACTTAAGATTTGGTAAGTCTTAGAAAACAAATACATAAAAATAAAATTAAAATTTAATTTTGAATAAGATAGAGAGATTATTTTATTTATAAAAAATTTTAATTAGTTAATAAGTTAAGTTATAGGAAATTAATTTTGAGGGTAATTATTACTGGATGTTTTTTTAGTCCAGACCTTCCTTCAAAAATATTGAAGTACCGTGAGCATTCCAATATTTGGACAGTAAATGAGGAAAAGTATAAGATGTAGTCACTGTCAAATTTGAATGTAATGCAAATTTTTATTTCTTTCTTCATGCAACAACTCCAGATTTTAAATTCAAGTTTTATGCTGCCATCTGTGGCATACTTGGTTCAAACTTGTATTCCTTGAATTTACTATGAACTTATATCAGCGTTTGTATTTTTTAAAAAAATTTCCATTTTATGAATTTTTTTGACAACAAAACAACTGAACAATTTGTTCGAAACTTAAAATTTGATAATTCAATAATTTAATAAAGTTTTTTATTTTATAAATGCCATCCCTATAGATGATAATTTAATCTGGTAAGTCTCCTGCATTTTTCTTTTAATAATGGCTAAGTGACTTTAACAAGAATTTGCCAATTGTTTCAGTTCTCATTTTGGCAATAATCAACCCTTTTATATTTAAATTTATTATATTTATTTTTTTCTTTCAAAAACCATTTTATAATTTAAATTTATTTGAATAGTTTCTTATTCATTTTGACTCAATCTTTTATTTATATTTTTCACATGTTATGGATTGTTATGAGATTCTACCTTGGTATATAAAAATACATAAATAAAGCTGTGTAAATTATGGAATTTTTAATTTATTTTATTATAGAATTGAGATATTTCTTGGTTCATTTAAAAAAAATCATAATTTCTAAAAGAATTATTTCAATAAATTTTCATAATAATTAAAACTTTATTATCATTGGAAACAATTTAGATTTTATTAAATGGAACATGAAATTTTCCAATCATTCTTTTTAATTAATTCAGAATTTATAATTCTTCACTATAATAATTAAGTATGAATTTTTATTTTATTACAATATCAAATTAATTAATCAAAATTGATGCTTATTTTAAGTCATAATTCTACGGTAATGAATTAGTTTTAAATTATGATCTATATAAAATGCATATAATATTTTAATATTATAACTTGATTATCAATACTATTTCTACTTGAAAATAATTTATTATAAATTTCTAAATTTAAAAGCAGAATTTTAGTAAATAATGACATAATTCAAATATAGGGATGCAATTATTGCAACAAGTTTTCTGAAAAATTAAAAATTTATGCACAATTCGGTTACTCAAATAAAAATAACATTAGCTTTTGATATTAAAAATATAAATTTTAAAATAAAATTTAATAATATTTTGTAGTATTTATTGAAGCACAAAGACCGATTTTACTTTAATTTCCAACATTTACGATATTTATTCCAACTATCATCGAGTTTCTTTAATAATAAAATTTTTGTTTTTGCCATATTTTTTTTCTTAATATTTCTATTTTTTCTGCATCACAATATAGAATAAATGAATATTTAAAAACAAAATATTTTTCTTAAGCTTGGAAGATAAACGTTGTACAATTGATGATTAAGTTTAGCAACTATTTACTTAAGGAGATTTGAAAAAACTGCTGGAATATAACCTTTATCTATTATAGTGTCTCTTTTGATGAATTGAGAAGGAACACCCATTTTATCCAACAATGCCTTTTTTGACAAATTTTATTGTTTTCATTTTAAAATAATTTTCAATTCATATGATATTATTTAATTAATTAGAAAATTGACATTTCAGTATATATATATATATATATATTATCAAGCCTTAATTTGAGGTTTCTGTTTCTAGTCATCAATGATAATAACTACAAGTTTTGTAGAGAAAGGATCAATATCTAAGTTTATTGCTTAAGAATAAAGATCTCTACCCTCCTTTCTGCCTATCTAAATATAATATCTTTCTAAATGATATGACCTTAAATTCTTATTTTTTTATGTAAAATGGGTTTTCATTACAATTAAAGGAATCTCAACAAATTGAGGTTCTTCGATTGTGATCCCAAATCCCTTAGAAGCTTTATTCAAAAAATGTACTAAGATGCTATTATATTATAATAAAAGTTATCTTAATAAAAAAATAATTTTCAATTGGTTTTGAATTTAGCAAGTAAATATTTTTTAGGTAATAGCGAATGTAAAATCTTTGAATGCATAAATAATTGCCCATTTTTCATATTTCAAGTCTATTTGTTGTAAAAATTATTTCTCGCTTTATTTATTATATGGCCAGTCAAATCTAAAAATATTGATTTGGTATAAAAATTTAATACAAAAGCAAATGTTTATTTAAATTAAATAATAGTGTAAATAAATAGTGAATATATCTTAGGGCTAAGTGTATATTTAAGCACAAGGAAGTTATTTGTATATTATTTTAATATATTTAGTTTTAAATTGGAGTGATTTTATTTAAAAAATACAATTATTAATAAAAGTAATAAAACTATTTAAACAAATTTTATTATTAATCAAAAATTTTTAAATGTATATTTGTATATTATATATTAACCTAAATAATCTTCAATCCCCAATTATCAAGTACTTTGGAGCATTGAAATCTTTCAATCAAAGTACAAATTCTTTAATATCTCTATTCAGGATTTAAATATGTTTTAAAATATTATATTATATTATATTTCTTAACTTGTAATCTTCGATGTCTTTTATTTTGTCTTTATTTAATGTCAAGCTTGAATTAATAATTTTATTTTTTATAAAACCCAATAAGTATTATTTAAATAAAAAATCGTGGGTTAAAAAAAGCTGTTTTATCATAATGATAAAGAAATAATTTTCAATTAATTTTTTTGAGAAAAAAAAATTAAATTATTAAGGGATTCGTACTTTGATATTCATAAATTCAGTAAATATGTTTTACCAACTGAACATACATCTCAGATAATAGTTCTTTCATCTAGTTAATTTATTATATATCCTAATTTAATAGTTAATTTTTGAAATTCCAACAGTCTTGCTTATTGATGATTTACTTTTGGTTTTAAGGGGAAATCATAAAAAAATAAGAAAATTACGCTTTTTTAAAAGATTAAGACTACTAAAAAAATTCTCAAGAAATCAAAGGAAATTCAAAAATACAGAAAGACTCTGAGTTTGATTAAATAATTGAAATCTTAAATTATTCTACAATGTTTGAGATCCCGAATGGTATTTGTGATTTAAAAAGTGTGAGAAGTCCTTAACAAATATGAATTTCTAAATTCTAGTTATGAAATATTTATGTAAATTTACTGATTATGATTAATCTGTTAGTATAGTATTATAATTATATTTCTTTATCAAACAGCTTGTTTGTTTCTAATAATGATTATTTTATGATTGGACTTGGCATGAAAGTACCATTGAACCACGATTTTTTACTTAAATAAAACTTATGGGGTTTTATTAAAGCTTTTTATTTTTTATACTTTGCTGCATAAAGAAGGAATTAAATATATTATCTAGTCTCAATGATAAGAAACAAGCAAAGGTTGATCATGATCTTGTTATTTTATGATAATTCCATATTTTAATTTTATATATTCTATCATGTTCGTTTTTTTTTTGTGAGAAAGTACTGATAATTGGGTTTGCTAATATAAAGCTAAGAAATTCTTATATAGAATTTAGAATTAATAAATAGTTTTTTTACATTTTATGGGTCAAATAAGTTACATGTAAATGTGTATTTTTAAGGCGAATAATCAAATTGAATGTCATCTATTTAGAAAGTCCTATCATCATAAATGGTTTTTACAATGAGTCTCTTTTTGCTTGTTATTTTTGGAATGTATTTGTCAAAAATTGAATGTATTTTAAAATATTAATTATATTTTTTTGTCATAAATGTCTTAATTTGTAAAGTTCTTCTTAACTTTCAATTAAGTGAACAAATCTAAAATTGATCTGCTCTCATTGAATTTGGTTCCACAGTCAACATTCAAATAAGTTCCATCATTGAAAACACCTATGTTTTGTAGATAATATGGTTACATTGTCAGATTATGATTAATTACTTGAACCTAGTGAGAGATATTATAAAATTGTAAACCTTGACCTATCATATTTATTTCGTATAAACAATACCTTAAACATTAAATAAAAATATAATCAATATTGCATGAACAAATTTAAATCTGGAAATTTTAAAAATTGTAAGTATTAAACAAAAAGTTAGTGCATTTTTCCTGGAAATCTAAACAATATTAAACTTGACTATAATAGAATTAAAAATCATTTTGGATTTTGCTTACGCCAATAATGTTTTATTAAATCATATTGATTTATCTTACTTTATGGATGCCATAAAATAATACAGTAAATAGTCAAATTTCGCCTGTCTTGGATTAACTTATTAAACAAGCAACATATTTTCTAGGATAACAGAGATTTAACTACCACTTATTTTTGTGTATATAATTTGATATAGTTATTTTTCAAAATTTAATAAATTTTTACAATATTTTTTTTATATTGTTTTCGTAAAACAATTTTTGCACTATAGGCGTAAAAAAATCGAGTATGTAGGATCATTACTATCTAGTTAATGCCTTTTAATCAGATTAAGAGAATGAATCTTTATAATCAATCGTAATTTAGAATTCCTCACCTTTCACTGATACTACTCTATTCAAAGGTTTAAATTAATATATGAAAGATTTATTCAAAGGTTTTTTAATTCAATTACAATTATGTAAATATAGGATTTTAATTAAAGCATTGTAATTATTTTTCAAATAAAAAACAGTATGTTTTTTATTTATTTACTAAAATCAAAATTAGCAAATGAAGGGTAACATTCTCAAATCTCCACTTTTCTTTTTTTTAAAAGTGAAAAAAATAACAGTCAACCTATAAAGCAAATTAATAATATATTTAAATATTATTACTAATCATAAAAAATTTCTAATTTTGAGAATTTTTATTTTTCAAATGAATTTCTCTACTATTACGAATAATATTTTATTACGATAACATCTAATTAAGGGTGTTTTGGGGTTTTGATTGTATTATTATTTCCCTTATAATAATTTATAGAGATGTACAAAAATAGAAATGCAATCTAACTATTTAAACTTCACTTAAGAATAATGTTTAACAATTAAGTCATTTTACACTAATTATTAAAAAAATAAAGTTTAATGTAAAAAATTAATGAAGTTTAGCTTTATTTTTTTCATAATATATATATTTGAGGTTACTTTATTGTTGACTTTTAAATAAAATTCTAATTTGATTATATCTTAATCAATAATTATTGACAAAATAAATCATTAAACTGATTATATGAATTAAAATCTAAAAAATTACAATAAATATTTCATAAATGATCATGTGTTTTTTTTACTATCAATAGTAACCTGTTCACTAAAATTATAAAACTTACAATTATGTCTCAATAAATGGGAAAAATAGTTTTAGTGATAAATAAGAGTATACTATAAAATTTGTTGCTTACTCTACATTAAAATAAAAAATTGATTTTAATTAATAATTTATTTCATAATTTAAAGTAAAATGAAATTTGGGGGGGAATATATTAATTTTAAGATTTAATTAATTGAAGATTTGTAAAATAAAAAAAGATTTTCATTAAAATTAGTTAAAAATATGATTTTTAATTATAAAATAAACATTAATGAGAGCTAATAGGTTATTGCTTTTAAATCTAAATACTCCATAAATTTATAAAAGATCTTCAGATATTCTTAAAATTGCACAATTTTTCTAATGAAGAAATTGAATTATAAAATAGATATAAAGATATCGTTATTATTATTTTATAAATATAATTGTGGCTCAGGTGTAAATGTTACATTGTAAACAAAGATGTTCAAACTAAATAACTATTTAAAATATATGACTAAATGAATAAAATGTTGAATATTGCTAAAATAAATAAAATAGGAAATTGTATAAATTAATCAAAAATTAAATCCATTATATTAATTTTAACCAACTTTACATTTCGTTTGTATTCGAACACTTATACATCATGATTGAAGAATTTCTCAAATTTCAACTTGAATTGCTGATTTTAAAGCAGGATCTTCCAATTTTTCATATGATTCAATAGTTTAGTTACCAATAGTCAATTTTACTGTCCAACTTCCAAAATGATTGGCAATCATAGGTATCTATGATCAAATTCTCATGATTTAGAGTGGAGATTCAAGATTTTGTCAATAACTCGTTGCTTGATGAGTGTTTCGTCAAATTTGAGACCCTATCGTATTCTCCATGTTTTAAAACCCCAAGCTCACCAACTTTCAAGTCCTGCTCGACTGTTTGAGCACCAAATTCGGCAGCTTTAGTGGATGAGGAGCCAAAATGGCCATTTGAATGAGCGAAAATGAGAGAGGTTTTTGGATTTTTGGTTTGATTAGTTAAAATTAAAACTTAAAAGTGTGATATGTAATAAGGGGGCTTTTAATCAATAAATTTGACGATTAAACTGCTGTTTCTGTATGTATTGATGTCTTATATAGCCCCTGCACCCCAACTCATCGTCTTTCATATCAATCTCACACAAATCCATGCTTGATGGTGCTGCACCACTGCTTCACGCTGAAAGCCCAGTGCTTGTTGACGTCGGTCTTGGTCATGGCCTTCAGAATCTGCGAGAGCCGCTTCACCAGGTGGATCCTATGAAAAGTTAGGTATAGTATGATTACTTGCTGTCAAGCT
>ARYC01000984.1:0-53001 GCA_000711775.1 Oxytricha trifallax | reverse complement strand
AGTCAATCACTCTCTTAATACGATTGACTGTCTTGTAAGATATTCCATTCTTTTTTATATATGTTCGCTATAGATTAAGCAGAGATGTGAAGCTCAGGAAATTGGCGATGAAACACACAACTCTCTAGGCTAGAGAAAAATGAGCCCAGTATTTAAGAGTCTTATCATTAATAAGATATTCAATATGATGCTGCTAAAATTTTAAGGGTCTCTTAGGATTAGAATTAAGATGCTATCTCTTTTAATTCAATGCTAATAGACAGTGAGACCTCACAGTTGCTGGAAATTTATGGAGTAGCCTTGATATAGACGTATAATTCAGAACAGGCTTGAGTTATTGACTATATTCATCGCATCCATATCGCAACTTAAACAATAAATCTATAAACTCACTGTCATAAACTGACCCCAAACTCGCATATACTCACTTAAAATACTAATATTTAAACATTAAACCCTTACATAAACCCTATTAAAACCCTAATAAAGTATGCACTAATAGTCTACTTTTATCAATCAAAAACTCAATCAAACTACTGAAAGGGTTTTGGGGTTTTGATTGGTCTTCATTTTAATTATCGAAACAATTTCTTTATTTTCTATTACTTAATATGAAAACATTCCATATCTCTCGTTTCTTAGAAATTAAAACATCTCAACTATAAATTTTATTGGATTCCTAATTAAATTTTCATTTTAGGTGTTTATTTTTCTATAATTAATCACTTTCATAAAAATGTATTTTTGTTAAAGACACATTGAATTTATAAAAACGATATGATACAAGATTTAAGGAGTTTAATTAAATTTTAAATGAATCTACTCTAATCCATAAATCTTAAAATTAAATTTTCTTTTATATATAATTTCAATTAAGAAAAAAGGGCTTAAATCATCACTCTTATATATATTTAAAAGATTATTTGGGCTAATGCTTTTTAATTGTAATAGTCCTTATTAATAATTTTACATTATTAAAATGAAATAAAGATCATGTTCAATGGTATATTAAATCTTATAAAGATTTATAAAAATATAGTAATTATAACATGAATATAAATAAATTGATATTTAAAAAAAGTAATAAGTGCGAAAAATGATTGAGGTTAATTTATAATAGTACATTAAATTAAATATAACCTTAATAGATATAAAATTAGACTTTGAAAGCAAATTACTTAACATATTAAACAAGGTTCTTCACGGAAAAACTTAATAAAAATAATAAAAATGCTTACAAAGGTTAATTGCACCATAATAAATCTTTATGAATTATTATTTTCTTAAGAGAATTCTATTATAGTATTTACTCAAACAATAAATAGAGTTGAGTACTTTATTATAAACTATCATGTTTCTTATAATTCATTTTTTAAAAATAAAATCGAGTTAACTTATGTTTTTACAATAAAATTGTGCAGATTAAAAATGCAGAATTTAAAAGAAAAAAGTATTCGAATTAAATTATATTTATATTCAAATCATAATTTATTTTAATTTTAGTTATTCAAATTCTCTTATTTTAAAGAATTTATTGTAATTTTATTTGTTTTAAGATATAGTAAATATAGAAAACAATTTATTTTCTTCCTTCTACAAAAATAAATTAAACCTAAATCTCCTTTGACAAATAATGGCATTTATTATATCAATTTAGCAATTGTTATAGACTAATAAACTTTTAAAACAGTAGTTTTAAGTTTTGAATGAGATATTTTTTTATCTTAAATTATAAGAAATTTATTTAACTCTGTGTAATTATGAAAATATTATTTACTTTGGTTTAAAGCTGCTACTTATATTATTATAATGATGTTAATGCTGATCTTTATGAATTAAAACGAAGAACTTCTTTTAAAAAATCTAATAAAAAATGAATAATTTAAATTAGGATTTTTTCCAATTTGGAATAAGCTGTCCATTAATTTATAAATATCCAAATACTAAATAGGTTTTAAAGTTTTTTAAGATAAATTAGATTAATTAAAAAATTGCTTTGATATTCTTCATTCAACTTAATTGAGGACCAATATTACCAATATTTATTATAAATATTGTAAATTAGGAAATAATTCAATTACCTTAAACAGCATCATAAATATTTAATAACAATTAATAAAATTTAAATTAATTGAAAAATTTAATATATATATATATATAGAAACCACTCTAAAACAAAATTAAATATTTATTAAAGTATTGAATTGTTTAAATTGTAAAAATAATTGAAATTTATTATATCTTTAAAAATACATAATAATAATTAAGATAACAATTAAACAATAAATTTAATTTTGGTGTATAAAAAAATGAAAAAATTGTTAAAAATAAATAAACAAATTATCAACTTACATTCTGGGAATTAATTAGTTTGATAATTTGATTATGATAATATTAAATTAAATTTTGTGATACGAAAGTACTGTAAAACATTTCAATAGTTATATAATATAAACAAAAAATAGAAATATTTAATTAAAATATTTTAATTACTAGTATAATGCATTAATAAAACCCTTTATAATTTTATCTATGACTAAAGATTCTATTTTGATTACATCCATTATAAATTTTAATCTTTATAACTTTATTGATGTCTATAAAAACAGTTTATAACATTAGTAAGTATCAAAAGAAATAAATTGTCTAATAAATTAATTCAAATTCGAAAATGTAATCAAAACCAAGATCATAAATTGTTTTAAAAGTGCCAACTTGCTTTGATGCTCTAAGATCAATTTTAGCATTTCATTAATATTTAATTTTAAGACTACAAATACTTATTATGAAATATAGCATATACAGATTAGTAAAATCTGCTACGGATTCAGAGGGTGAACTCATTTTTCATGGAAGTTATTCGCAGAGCCTTCATAAATTTATAAACGGATCCAACTTTGATATGGAAACTTAATCTTTAAGCTGACTCACTTCTTTTGAACTATTTCAAAAATTCAAAGATGGTGAGCCTTGTCACTAAATTTGAGGTTAACATACCAGATTTGACTAGTTTAATGATACTTCCTGATATTCTTACTGTAATTTAAATAGTATTTATTTTTTAATGTCTTATGACTTTTTAATCAAAATTTAATTGAAATAATATTAATATTTTGATAATTTAACAGAAGCTATTAGGAAAAATATAAGATTAATTAACTATCATAAATATTTATAAATTTTAAAATTCTGTTAATTCCAAAATATTCAAATATAGATTTATTTAAAGAATTAAGTAATCAAGTTCTTTTCATTTTTAATATCATCTTAAATAACTTAAATTTTGAATATTGGAAGATAGCAGACTCTATACTCCATATACTTTTTTTTTTAAAATTATGTTATTATGAAATAATTTTTGCAAACTTATAATGACTTTGATAAAAAATAGAACAATTTTACTTAATATTGAAGTTTTAATAAAAAATCACAAAATACTATGCATAAATTTAAAATAGTATTTATAAATAGACAATCAACAAACAAACTTTAGGTTAAATGCTTTATTCTTTAATAATAAAATTCTTTAGATTAATGAAAAATGTTTTAGCCTTAACATATAGAGGAATTATATAAAAAATAAACAATTAGATAATTTTTATTAAAAATTGCTTTATAAAGTTTAGGGCAATTTTTTAATCGAAAAGAGAGTTTATCAATTTAATTTATTAAAGGTATACTAGAATAATTTTTATTGCAAAAATTTTTCTCTAAATGTAATTATTTTGTCATTTTTATCTAAGTTTTTGAAAAAATTTTTAATTTTTATGTCTTAATTTTTTAAGTTTCTCTAAAAAAGGAATAAACAAGTATTGAAATAGATTTCCATAAAATTTACAATGTTAATTCTTTTTTGTTTAATCGTTCATTTTTTCTCTCTTAATACTTTAATCATCTATATTAAAATACAAATTTAAATGTTAAAAGTTTATCTTAAAAGTACCTTAAATTTAAAGAATTATTTAAAAACTCATTTTTTAAATAAACAATTTTTTTTAAGGTTATAACTGCTCGTTGATTTGAAAATTAAACCATAAGTTATTATTAAATTAATATTGTTTTAATAATAAAATGCTTTTAAGATTAATTGAATTTACTGTAATAGTAATTAAATAAACAGTAAATTGTTTAAAATTAATTAACATTTTACAACTAAAAATAAATTATTAAAAACTTAAAATCATTTGTTTAATAATGTTTTATTAATTTCATTGACAATTTATTGATTAAATTTAATAACATTTAATTATAAATCAAAATTATATGAGTAAATTTATTATTCAATTTAAGGGATAATTTGAATGTTTTAAATTGCACTAAATTAATGATTTTAAAGTTATCTTAACAAACCATGTTAAAAGTATTTTTATTGAAAATGAATTTGATTAGTTCGAACTTAACCATAAGTTTACAATAATATTTTATTTAATTAATATAGATCATATTTAATTTAGGAATCATAGAATCCGTATATATTTTTAATTTCATTTTTATAAGATAAATAAGCTCTAATAATTCTCAAGGTGCATCTAGGACATAAAATTATTTGAGATTTTTAGTGAAATGAAGTATAAAAATGATGATAGCAGAATTATAAAATTATAGTAGTTCTTTTAATATTAATTTGTGTTAATATAAGATTTAAAATAAGCAAACGCATAATCTATGAATTTTTGATAAGCTTTGGAGATGTCTTACTAGATTAGTCAATTAATAAAGTTAATTCTAAATTTATTATGATTTAATAATTTTTTTAAATTACTGTTTCTATAAATAATCTTATATAATAAGTAAGAAACCATTATAAAATTTATAAATAGCTCGAGGAGGTTATCGAGGAAAGTATGCGAACATTTAAAATTTAATCGTAATTTTTACAATTATAAAATACTGATTAGCTATAGTTTGAATATTTATATTATAAATTCATCTGTAATTTTTAAAAATATATAAATACTATAACTAGACTTATCATAATAAGTAAAATAGTATAAATTTAAATATAAAATAACATTGACATTTTGGAGCTAATCTTTAAGAGATCTCAAGCATTAATTATTGATTCTTATACTCTAAACTACTTAACAATCTCTTCATGTAAATAGGAATAAAATTTTCTTATAATATTTTCGTTTGAAATTAAATAGCTTGATAATTTGTTTCATCTAAAAAGTTAGATTAGTCACATTTATTATATTAGTTATTTCATGAAAATTATGTAAATATGATTTAGAGAAAAACTTTATTAAATTATACTATTTAATTTTTTAATATCCCTTGAAGAAACGATTTAGACTGAATCCTTAAGGTAACATAAATTATGCAAAATTTTTTGTGAATTTTGAATTCCATCCGTAAATTTTTAATAAGAGAAGTCTAAGAGATATCAAAATTTTTAACTCAAGATAAATTAAATATAAATCATTATAATTATTACATACATTTACATAATAATAGGGGGGACATTATTAATAATAGCATAAGGATTTTTAATAATGAATTTTTTTTCCAAATTTTTTTTTATACAAACAGATTTCTCAATAGATTTATTGAGATTACACAAAATATTTGTTTATTAATTTTTCTTTTATCACCACAAAAATTAGGACAAGTAAAATTAATTTTTGTACATTTTTTATCACTTGTTTATATATGGAAAAAATAATACTGCTCTAAGTATTCATACAGTAAATTTCTATATTCTAAAAAATTTTATTTATAAATAAAATAATATTCATGTAATATATTAATCAAATTTTTTAATTACTTATTTTTATTACTAAATAAACTTTTGGACAACCATTTTAGATTTTCTACAATATTCTTATATAAATGATCTTTACCACCATTAATTAAATTTATGATTCTAGATTTGTTAATAAGCTTTAAGTACCTTTTAATTTAATTCAATAATTAAAGTAGAGAATAAAGAGATAGAATGGACCTGATCTTATTATAAATGGAATTATTGATATTTTATATTTCATAATTAAGTAAATAAATACAGTAATAAGAATGTTAAGATATTAGTTTTTAAAGATTCTATTTATTAAGATAGCGATCTCAATCAATTAAAAAAATTGTAATTTTTTCGTTAAAATATATTATTTATTATTTCATATATTCTTATTAATTTACAATTAGTAAAGGTGTTTCCATTACTTGAATCACTAGATGTAGGAGAAATATATGTAAATGATTATGACTTTTTCAAAATATTAAAAATATTAATTGTAGAAATACATTTTAAAATTGGAAAATTAATTTAATTTAAATTAAATAAACCAATTTAGTGACAGTTAAGGTCCGCTATTTGAAATATCTTTAGCTGATCTCTAGAAAATTTAGCTCGACTTATTTTAGGCAATACTATTTTATTACATTCCAGGAGTGAATCAACATCACTTTAATTAGAGGAATAATTTTATTGAAATTAGATTATTTGATTAAAATCAAGTTATTCTCATTTCTCTAATAAAAATAAATATTACCGGCAAAAGTAAAGCTAATTTTGAATTCTCTATTAAATAACGCCAAGAACATTTCAATTGCAAGTATTATAATTTGCTTAATATATAATTTAAAATATTACAATTTTTAATCTCAAGTTTTTTTCCTACAATACTATATTAGAATAGTTAACAAAAATTATATTCTAATTATATTATAATAATTATAATTGAAATAAAATAGTCAAGTTTTTGTGACTTGAATAAGTAAAATTGGGGGAGAAACTTTTTCTGCGCTCTTCGAAAATTCCTGCAACCAACATTAAATTTCATATTTTCTTGGAAATAATATTAAATACATTAAATTTCAATTTTAATTACTGTTACCTTATAATAAACAACTTTTAATAATATATAATTTTCAATGTATATCATTATTCTTTATCAAATTATATATTTAAAAAAATGATTTTTCATTAAAACTGAATTCCTTACCAAGATAGAAATAATATATGATGTTAGATTATAAATAACTATATCATAAAAATTATTGATGATAAAGATTTGCGAAATTTATAAAAATTACAAATTTTTAAGGATAAGTAGGATACTTCCCCCTAATTAAATTAAGATGGGGTTAGTAAAAATATTCAAGACTTCTGTGATTTTAATATGTGCAACTAATGAATATAATGTATCTTTAATTATAAAAATAATTTGTTTGCTTATAATGGTTATATTATTGATAAAATATGAAGCATCAGGAAATATGAGAAATATAAATTAAAAAAAACTGGCATGTATTACATTTTGTATATTAAACTATATATATATGAGTGTCAAACTACAAATAAAAATAAAAATTATGTAATTGACCAATCGTAAAATATAATTTAGTTTTACGTATACATGCTTGATATTTTAGATTTTTAAGAATTCTTGAATCAATTCTTATTTAGCAGATGTTTGAATTTGACGATTAATTAGGTTTTAAAAGTCTATGATAAAAATGAAATATACCTACTGATATTTTTAGGAAATATAGCTACTGCTCATTGAAGAACCTAATTCTCAAAATGTGAGTAAAAATTTGATAATAATGACTGATACTTATTTATTGCATGTAGATTAAGTAAATTATATGTACAAATATCTTATCTTATCACTTATAATATAGTTTTTCAATAAAATGTATCATACTTATAGGGAGTTGATGTTTTAAGCTTTTTATCATAAAATCCATTTTTAATATAATCTGGTAGATTATAAATATAATTCGTTAAATCATAAATTACTCTATTTATTTAAATTAAAAAAATTCATGATCGATATTGAATACCCTATGTAAAATTTAATTAACAGCTATTCAAATTTTTGCTTGGCTGTTTATGTTTTATTGATATTTTTTCCCCAAATCATTTGAATTAAAATAATTATATAAATGAAAATTTTATTTATATTTTTTCGGCGAAATCAAAAGCTTTTTTTAAAATAATATCCCAGAACACCTAAAATGTTTCAAAGCTTTCTGTTTTAAATCAATGATAGATGCAGATGATATCCCTCTTTAAACAAACCTGGAGTATCTCTTTCAAATAATAGTCGGTATTTAGGGGGATATTAATGTGAAGGAATATATTTATAATAATAAGATATAATTTGTTAATTAAATAAAATTTGCCTATATAATAAATTAATAATTCATATAATTTTTTTCATTTATAATTATATTAAAAATATTATTATTTTTATTTTTAAAATTTGATATTAAATGAAAAAAATTTTATAAAAATATTTATTACTGTTAAGAATTTGTTAATTATATTAATTATCATAGGCAACTAATAAAGATATTTTTTTCTATTTTTATATATTAAAAAAATATTCTTTTAATTTTATCAAAATATTAAAACTTCTACTATAAAAAAAAGTATTTCAATCTCTAAAAACTTAAATAGATGATAGTTTTATAATTATTATTTCTATATAATTTCTTGAATAAAATCTCAGAATATTTTGTATGGCTATTTAATTTCACCCCTTAATAATTTAGAATATTATTTTACAATAAATTAAAAAAAATCATATATAAACTCGAAATTATAATTTAGTACAATTCATTGGCGAAAATTTATTGAATTAACTAATTATTTAATTTGAATTGAAGTTCCAACAATGGAAATAAAAATAGTTGCTGCCTATTGTATAATAAATATAATAAACCCATCATCCATAAGTGACATTAACTTTTGTCTTTAGGGACTCCAAAGACCCTTTTAATTTACAATTTTCTAAAGCTGGTGTTAGGGGGTTAGCAATAATTCAAAAATTAATAATCTTATTAGAGAGTCACAATATGCACTTAACAATAGTTAATTTTGCTTTAATTTTTATGGGTATATCAAAATTCCTAAATTTTTTTTCAAAATTAATCCATAATTTTCCTCTTTAGTTTTTTTAATTTTTGATAGTTTTATTAAAATTTAAGAGCTACCTAGTAAAGCTTAGTTAAGACTAACATTTCATGATAATTAAATGCCCTATTATTTATTTACAAATGCAAAATTAAGATAGCCAATGTAAAAAACGAAAAAGACTTATAAAGTCTAAATAATTAATCTATTATAAGTATAAGATGGTGCCATATAATTGTTAAGATGACACATAATGATTATTTTTAATATAAATCACTTTATTCGTAACCATTTTTATTCAAAACATTTTTTATTAAAAATCTTGTTGAAAGGAATCAGTTTAAGTAATCTTGCTATAAATAATCAATGAAGCTTTTAAATACATTCTTGCTTAGCAAAATGAAAAGGAATAACTATTTATAAGAATTAATTCTCAAATTTTATTGTAATTATATTAATTTGCTCTTTAATTTAATACAGAGTCAAAAGTCTACTATAAAATTAGTTCTAATCAAAGAATAGGTCAGTGCTATCCTAAGGGGAGAAACATAATAATATAAAATAATTTATTTTCATATTTCAATTCATATCTAGTATATTTAATAGCCCATTTATTCAGTTATAAAGATTCTTAATTATGATTTCTGAAAATCTGACGAGTCAAAATCATGTAAATTTCTTCATATTTATTGATTTAAAATAGTTAAATTATTAAAAAATTTTAATAAAATAAATACGAATTTTAATAATTTAAATATATTAATTAATTATGTTTAATTATTATTCTAAGTAATAATAACTCTAGAATTTTTCATTAGCTTTATTCATACAACTCTTGCATTTTTTGTGGTTAATTCTAGAGTAATTATTACTTAGAATAATAATTAAACATAATTAATTAATATAATTAAATTATTAAAATTCGTATTTTTTTTATTAAAAATTTTTAATAATTTAACTATTTTAAATCAATAAATATGAAGAAATTTACATGATTTTGACTCGTCAGATTTTCAGAAATCATAATTAAGAATCTTTATAACTGAATAAATGGGCTATTAAATATACTAGATATGAATTGAAATATGAAAATAAATTATTTTATATTATTATGTTTCTCCCCTTAGGATAGCACTGCCCAAAGAATTCAATCTCTGATTAAATTATGAAATTTATAGGTAAAATTATTTTTAAATTCTAATAAATTTATTAAGACATCTTAAAATAAAGTAAATAGTAATTGTAAAGTTCAATATTGTTTAAGAGTTACAAAATTTAAAGACTTTATTTGTAATTTTACTTATATAAGAAATATTAAATATTAATCACATTAGTTAAAAATATAATAAGTAATAATTCTAGTTATATTAAAATATTAAAAAATCTCTTATATCATATTATAAATCTTCATTGAGAGCGTTTCTTTCAAAATATATGAAAAATCAATTATAACAGAATAAAAACTTATTTTTAATTTAAATAAAATTTTAGATTTTTAAGTATAAAGCTTTTTAGTCATAGAAGGATAAAATTTAACATTAATTTTATTTATTAACTTATGCATAGATTCGATATTATAAATTTTATTGATAAGATTGATAAAGAAAATTAAATTTTACGTGATATTTTATGATTTTATAATGTATCATTAGATCTAGTTATAGTTTGTTAAATTTTGTTATAGTTTGTTAAATTTTGTTAGAGTTTTTAAATTGATAGTAAATTTTCATTGATAATTAAAAACTAAATGGGTTATAGTTTAAATCTTGAATTTATTGACTTATTTATACATTATCCTACATTATGCATATGGGTTTTGGGGTTTAATATGATTTAAATCAATAATTTTGATTTAATATATTTAATCATAATGAATTAATTTTATAATTTATAGCGCATCAGAATTCCTAAGTTCTTTTTTAAATCCCAATTTGTCAAACATGTTTCCAAATTACCAAGTCAATATAAAATATTCGTTTTTTGAAGGAAAGAGTGGAGATGAATGTTAACTGACTTTGATTTTTAAGAAAAATATAGAAAATTAAAATGTCTATTCTTTTGATATTTTATTCGAAGACTGGTGCTGATAAATGTAAATAAAAGATTAAAAATTTAATAAAGTTATAATTGGAGTAAAAACATTAATTTTAATGATAAAATTTACAAATAGCTTTCAAAAAATTAAATATATTATATATTAATTTAACTTACTGAAAGAAGATGATTAAGATTACTAATAAATTAATGTTAAACTAATATTTTTTGCTTAAGTTAATCATAGATATTTTAGATTATCAAATTTGTAAATTCTACAAAACTACTTAATATGGTTAAAAAAATTATAAAAAAAATAAGTAATTTATAAAGATTAAGAGTTTTTTTTTATAAAAAACCCATTTCAAAAGATTTCTTTATAAATAGTCCCCACATCTAAGTTTTTTTATTTTAAAAGAAATATGATTTTATTTTCAGTATCTACTTCTTAAAGAAAAGAATTTTATTATATATTTGTTCACAGGAAATAAATCTCTTCCATAATAATTATTAATAAATTTTAAACTTGATATTTATAACAATTCAATAATGCTGATAATTGTGCTGCTTTCATTCAATAAAATTGTAAGATGCTTAAGTATTATATCAAGTTCTTGTTTTATTCTACTTGCCTTAATTTTAAGAGGAGATTATAACAGAGTTTAAATATATGATATAAAGAGACTAATTAATTTCTGGTTAGGTGGTAATTATCTTTGGGGTAAATTAAAAAATGTCAGATGATATTTTAGACGTTATATATTCTTATAAAAATTATATTTATTAAAAAACGTATATTTTTATATTATATTATTATAATCTTTTATAAAGATTCCCTATTTTTATATAAAGTCAGATAGGTTAAATCAATTAATTCTACTTTTCAACACAAATTACATTAAAATGATTAAAATGTTAGCAAAATATTAAAATTATTCTAATGAATGAAATCTTTTTTCTACTATTAGTATGAAAAACATGAGTCAAAAGTAATACCTTTGGTTTTTTTATTTATTAAGTATCAAGATTATTAGGAATAACAATGTTTAATTTAAATATTAGCAAAAATAAAATGATTAATAATCATTTATTTAAAATTAAAAAGTAACTAAATAAATTATAATAGGCTTATAAATATATAGTAAACTAAATATACTCAAATAAAATAAAAATGCTTTTTATTTAAAGCAAGCATTAAATTTGTATAAATTTGTATAAATTTCGAGATAGATATATTTATCAATTTATTGTTAGAATATTAATGATTTTTAAATATATTATTTGGGGGAACTTTCCTACCTCCGTATAGATTCCCGCCCCCTAAGTGAGTTTACTGCCCACAACATTAAAATATTAGGTACAAATACATATTAATTTCAATTACAATTACCATATGCTTAACAACTTTTAATAATATATATTTTCAAGGTATATTATTATTCTATGTCAAATTATATTAAAAACAAGTTAAAGCGATTGTTTTTTATTAATAATTAATATAATTTTTATTTAAATTTGAATTCTTCATCAAGGTATAAAAGATATAGGATGCAATATTATAAATAACTATATCATAATTGATAATAAAGAATTTTAGTAATTTTTCATTATTGAATATTTCAATTAATAGTATGAAACTTTAGAAGGGGGCAGGAATCTACCCCCTCCAAATAAGATCTTATATAAAAAATAGAGCTTCCAAAAATCTGATGTAAATTAAAATAATAGTCAGAAAATAATAACTCTTTGAAGTTTAATACATATTAGTTGATTCTATAAATGCCTTGGATTTATAATTTAAAATTTATAAATTAAAAAGCTATTGCTAATTTGAATTTTTCAATCAAAGCATTATTCCCTTTTACACATATAGAAAGATCAATAAAAAAAACTAATAATTAATACGAATTGATATAGGATATATATTTGAAAATAATTTTTTAAGAATCATTTTTCTTTTAGTTATTCTGTTAAATTCATTTACTTTAAAGTTTGTTTTTAAACTCTTTTTTTTAATTAGAGTAATCAATAAAAATCAGGGCTTAATAATCTTTAATTTTAAAGTAAATTAATGAAAATTCAAAAATTGCGAAACCTTTTCTTATAAAAGCGTTAGAAATAAAATGATAACTTCCATCAAGACTTAACTTCTTTGTTTTAATTTAAATTTCAAATTATTAAGCTATAAACAAATATATGCAAGTTTATTATTAAATAGACAATAAATAAGTTAGTAATTATGAAAATTTTCTCTTATTTATTTGAATTATACTTATAATATTTTCAATTAAAAACGATATTTAATAGTTATTATTGATTTTTTTATTGCTAATATATTATGTATTATAATAAACGCTTATTTTATATTTTATTATTCAATATTCAATAATTTTAAAATAAAAATGACTGTAATAAAAATAATATCAATAATCTGTAAATCAATTTATTATAATCCAAATTAAATTCAAATTTAAATATGTAATCAAACTAAATAACTAAAAATATGCTGAGAGTTCATACTTGTTCTGATACTTTAAGATTAATTTTTGCATTTCAAATCTTATAAACATCTATAAATATTTAAATATTTTAGTATATATAAATTCTCTAGCTAAGCAAAAAAATGTTTTGATAAAAAATTAATAAAATAATTTTTTTTAAGTTTATAATTAAAATATTAACAGTATTAAATGCAAAAATATTAAAAATATATCAAAAGACCATTTATTTTCAACATAAATAATGTGTTATATGTAGGTTAGAAATTAAAAAATTTATAAAAAAAATTCTTTCTATACAATGGGAAGAAGCTTCTCTCCCATTAAATTATTAAAAGCATTTGTTGACACAAGGAATATCATAAGACTTCAACGAGTAAACCGCTTTATGATGAATTTTGTACAAAAAAACTTCACAAAAATAAGAAAATATCTTAAATTAATATGGAACATTAACCTAGACATTGATTCACTTATTTTGGAACAATTCAGAAACTCAAAGATGATCAGTCTTGTTCAAAAGTTCAATGTTAATATACCTGACTTGGCAGGCTTGATGATGTTACCTGATATCCTTACTGTAATTTTTAATTATTTCAACTAACATATTTCTTTAAATGGTAATTAAATGAAAATTTCATTATTTATTTAAGTAATTTATGAAAGGATATTTAGAAAAATATTAGTTAATTAGACAATTAAATAAAAATATTATGGCTGAAATATCAATTTTTTTCATTTTATTTTTAATTTCAATATGATTTAATAAATTTGGAAAAAAATATATGCAAAATGTGGTTAATTTAATTTAATGTGACTTAAAATAATAATTATTTATTAAATATCAATTTTATCTTTATATTTTTCAAAAATTTTGAAAATAAAATTATTTTTTCTTATTCGCTGATCCCAGACTTATAAACTTATAAATCTATTTGAATGATTATACTTTTCATTTTTAAAAGTTTAATCATATTGAATAATTCATTTTATTAATGATTTATTGAAGATTAGGGCATCTATTTATTCTTTATTATTTTTAAAACTAATGATAAATAAAGATTTTCTTAATAAAGATATTAGGGGGGGAATTCCTGCAACCATGCAGCTTCCAGTCTCCTAAAGAAGTTTCCTGCCCTCAACATTAAATTTTATGTTTTTTTGAGATTAAATTATTAGCAACATATAATTTTCAATCTCATTTATCATTACCATATGTCAATCATCTTAAAAAAATATATAATATTCAAGGTATATTATTATTCTTTTGTCAAATTACATATTAAAAGCAAATCTAAACTAATTTTTTTTATATAAATAATTAACTTGATTTTCATTAAAGGTTGAAATATTTATCAAGCTTAAAATGATATTGAATGCTATATTTTAAATTAATATATCATAATTAATGATAAATATTAAAAAGAATTAAAAGAATAACATATTTTTATGCATGGGGCAGGAAACTTTTGAAGGGGCAATAAACTTCCCCCTCAAAAATATTTTTCAAAAATTGTTTAAAATATATATATGCTCGGTTGAACATATACTCACCAACCCCACCCCCAACGCCTATGCCCCCCTCTCCTTCATTATGTTAGAATATTATGAGTTGAGATCATGCTATTTAATAAAGCACTACAAAATACCTCAAGAAAATCGCATCCTACATCAAATTTTTCATGCTTATGCTATGGAAGAAAGCTATGACAATATTAAACAAAAGAATTAGCACATATTTATTGAAATATAATATTTGGGCCTGGGGAATTATCAATCCCCCATAATGTATAAGTTATTTTGAAGTCTGATAGAGTTCTTAACGCTAAGTAATTTTTAGCTAATAAACATGATCTACGCGAGCAATAGTATTTTCTAGCTTCAACAAAGTTCCTTTATACATATAAAAATCAATATAAATTTTACAAATCTTTTTATTTATTACAATATTTAACTATTTAAAAATAATAAATTTTAGTGATTATTCACTATATTGACAAATTTAAACAATTCTATTAAATATAACAAAGTAAATTTTTATTTCTATTTTTTGTAATTTTTAATAAAAGCAAAATAGAAATAAAATTTTACTTTGTAATGCTTAATAGAATTGTTAAATTTTGTCAATATAGTGAATAATCATTAAAAATTATTATTTTTAAAGAAGTTAAATATTGTAATAAATAAAAAATTTTGTCAAATTTATATTGATTTTTATATGTAAAAAGGGTCTTTGTTGAAGTAGCTATCGGACTTCAAAATAACTTATACATTATGGGGGATTGATAATTCCCCAGGCCCAAATATTATATTTCAATAAATATGTGCTAATTCTTTTGTTTAATATTGTCATAGCTTTCTTCCATAGCATAAGCATGAAAAATTTGATGTAGGATGCGATTTTCTTGAGGTATTTTGTAGTGCTTTTATTAAATAGCATGATCTCAACTCATAATATTCTAACATTATGAATGAGAGGGGGGCATAGGCGTTGGGGGTGGAGTTGGTGAGTGTATGTTCAACCGAGCATATATATAGTCAAATATGATTGTAACATTTATTTTATATTTTCAATCATAATTTTATAATTTTAGTTTTAGTTTCAATTAAAGGCAATTTTCCTTTTTATTTATATTTTAAAAATTTTATAAAGTTTAATTATTTCTTGAAATTTAAATAAGAGTAAAGATGATGATGGAGATAAAATGAAGTATTATGTATTAAGATTTAAAATAATAATCCTAAAAACATAACCCATGAAATTTATATTATATTAAGACATAGAAAGCTGCAATATATTTTAATTTATGATTTTATTAGATAATTAGTGAAGATAATATATATCCATAAATAATTTCTCTAAAATCGTTTATTTATATTAGGCATTTTCTTTTTATAGTTCAATATACTCTTTGAAATTTATAGTTTCTACTTAAATATAACATAATTTTTAATTTCCACCAATTATTCTATATGCAATTAAAAAAATTAAAGAATATGACAAATACCACCATATGATATCAATTCTTGATGAATTCGATTAAACATGCAAACTATATAATTTATATATTTTACTTACTTTCCTTAAAAATAAAATTATTTTAAAAGTAAATTAATATCTAATTATTTTTATTATTGTAAAATTATTTTTCTTAATAATTATTTTCACTTTTCATAATTAATTTATAATTTAAATGAGTTTTTAGTTTTCTACTGTCTAGAGATTTTAAAGTTTGGACAAGTGTTATATAATTTCATTTTATTTCATTTATAAATGATTCTGTATATTATTTATAATTATTGGCTAAAGTTAAGAATTTTATTTTTGTATTAATTTCTATAAAAATTATAGCTTTCATTAAAACTTATAGAGTTATAATTAATTTATAATTTCAAGGAATACAAAAAAGAAAAATAAATTAAATTTTCTATTTGAAGTTCTTCTTTTAAAAAATTCATTTTATATTTCTTTCATTTATTATTTGCAGAATATATATTTGTAATTTCTTTTAAGTTTTATAATTAATTATACTAAATCTAATATTTAATAAATGAAATATTTATATAATTTTAATTAGATAATTTTTAAAAGTTACCTTAAAGAACAATCAAAGCAAAGTTTCTATCGATAATGGATTTGATCCATTTTTGTTGACTGATAAGTTAAATTTCTTTATTTATTTGTTTTTATTAAAATAAGTTAGATAATTTAGCAAACCTTTATATTTTAAAAATTTAATAATAAAATTTTAAAAAAGATAAGTTCAAATAGCTTAAAAGACTGATATCGAAAAAAATAAGGTTTAAGATCTATAATTTTATGGATTTTTAATCTTAAAAGAGCAAAATTTTAAAATTTTAATCATATAAATTGAATTTATTATCAATTATATATATTTTATAAAAGCAGTTATATAGTTTACAATTTCCTAATGGCTCTTGAAAATCTTTCTATAGATTGGTCAATTAATCAATCTTATAAATATAATTTATTCAATATATATAATAAAAATTAAAAATTTTTATAATGCTAGATAACTCTAGAACAGTTAAGAGTACAGACATTTAAATATTAGCAATGTAATATTAAATATATTTTAAATCTAAATAAAAATTATGATATATAAAGTTGCATTTTTTTATTTCTTTAACTAAATTGTAAGGACAAAAAAACATTGATGTGTCAATATAAAATTCTTGTATATTTACATTTAAAAATCAAAATTATTATTCTCTCAATATTAAAATTGGGGGGGTCTAAGTCAGTGCAAAAATTATTTCAAAATCCTAAGTCGGTGCATGATCAATTTTTGACATTATTCATCTATTTTATCATCCTGCCTCACATAAAAAGTATCATTATTAACTAAATTTATGTCTAAGCTTCTGAATCGAACTCCTTCATTAAATTTTGATCATAGGACACTTATAATATTATTTATAAAAATATTTTTTCTCTGTGACAGAGATTTGTTAAAGTAAAATAAAAAAATATTATTTCATATTTTAATATCTAATTAGTCAGTAAGCAACAAAATTGGGGATTAAGAACATCATAATTACCGCTAAATTTAATGATGTTTGGAGAAAAAAAAAATTCGTACTAATTGATTAGTGTATTTAAAAAAAAAAGACAATTAATTGAGTCAATGGTTTTTAAAATAAGGCCAGACATCATTAAATTTAGCGAATAATTATGATGTTCTTAATCCCCAATTTTGTTGCTTACTGACTAATTAGATATTAAAATATGAAATAATATTTTTTTATTTTACTTTAACAAATCTCTGTCACAGAGAAAAAATATTTTTATAAATAATATTATAAGTGTCCTATGATCAAAATTTAATGAAGGAGTTCGATTCAGAAGCTTAGACATAAATTTAGTTAATAATGATACTTTTTATGTGAGGCAGGATGATAAAATAGATGAATAATGTCAAAAATTGATCATGCACCGACTTAGGGAATTTGATGTTTTTGAGAAAAAAAATTTTGCACCGATTTAGGATTTTGACATAATTTTTGCAACGACTTAGACCCCCCCTTAAAATTAAAATAATATAGATACTTAACATAATACTTTGTAAAGAAAATTAATAATTACATTTTTATTTTTCTAAACTGAAATTTATTAGTTTCTAATAAATTCGCTTGAAATAAATGTTAATTAAATTATTTTTTAACATGAACTTAGATATTCTTGACTAAATCTTTAAAAAATCTAGAAAATTGTCCTTAGATTACTATACTTACAATATTATACCTTTAAGCCATAAAAAAGTCTATATTATAAAATATTATTTTTTTTAGCATTTAATTAATTTAAATTAAAATTATTATGTATCAATACAAATGTCGAGATGCTTAGAATTACAGATAGTGATAGATATCTTGGTGGAATTAATCAATAAATATAGATATATATATATATATATATAAAAAACTTAAAATAATCAAATGTTAGAATTTTTTCCAAACCTTGAAAAATTACAAGTTCAAAGTAATGCCATGTACACTGATAACTTTTTCAAGAAAGAATTATTTAATAAAAATTTTATATTTTTGAAATTTGATGAATATAAAATCTACTGTTGTAAAAGAGGGATGAAGGATTTAATCCCTATATATAAATTCTTTAAAATGTCCATTTTATATATTTGAATCCCATTTTTACAAATAAAAATCTATCAATAATTAAATCAGAAATGAATAGTATTAATAATCAAAGAATTCTTATTAATTAACAAGTTTTTGTTGAGAATTTTTTCATCAAATAAACAACAATATTTTATAATTTATGAAATTAAATCAAAAAAGGTAAAAGAAAATATATTTTTTAATATAAATAATACATTATTAATTTACTATGTGAATATATTGATTATAAGTAATTTTTCTTATTATATAATTAATTTAACGATATTTAAGCTAAAAAAATAATATATATATATATAAATATATATTAATTAAAAAATTTAATCGAAAATAGAATATTATTATTTAAAATTTTCAACTGCTATGAATAATACTTTAAATCTAATGCTTCAAACAATCTAAAATCTTTTAAAGCTGATTTATATTCTTATACTCTACCACTAAAATCAACTTTGGAAAGGTTTCTTCAAGTAATTGTTGAGATTTAGTGGGGTTGAATTCACTTAACTTTAAAGAATAAAAAATATTTTACAAAAGTTATGCCCCCATACCCCCATGTCTTTAAATTTAGAAAATAAACATAAAATTAATTAAAACAAAAGAAATGGGTTAAGATTATTAGTTACAACGTAAATAATAATTGGCTGAAATTAAATATTATAAACCTAAATAAATTTACACACCTAGATTGGTTTATAATATAAGGATACTAAACCTAGGCAATTGTTTTTATAATTCGCCAAAAGATTAATAATTTGATGAATTTAATTCTTTATATATAATTATTTATTCTTAAATTTTAATCTATGTAATTAAATTATTTACGGGGTTTATCATTAATCTATTTTTATTAAATGATGTTTTAGAACTGTTTTTTTTAAAAAAAATTATTGAAACATATAAAAACAATTTAGTGGCAATAAATTAGGAATTTCTAGTCTCTATCTTTATTAAAAATCGAATACAGAATAGTATTAGTACGCTTTTTTAATTTTAATGATATCTTATCTTTATTGAAGGCTCTTTTTAAAGAGTGATTCATCTATTAAGCATAAAATGAATGCAAATTTAATATTTTTAATTATAGAGCTTTTTACTCGTATCTTGTTTAACATAATAATATTTCTAATTAAAAATTTTGGGGGAAGTTTCATGCCTTGGTTTATGATAATAAAAAAATTTTAGGGAAGTTTCCTGCACTTTTTTTAATTTTTAAATTTTTAATTTTTTTAAATTTAATTAATCTTTTTAACAACTATCAACCAACTTCAGGACTAATTTCATTGTTATAATTATACTTTAATTTATTAATCAATGGTCAATATCCATCTTTAGATTTTTTAAATTTTGACATTTTTCATCTGATATTTGTAGGTTATGTCTTTAAATATTATATTGCTTTTCTATAGAAATTCCAAATATTGTATCCAATCGTGAGTGAAATTCTGATTCAATTTATCTTGTTCTTACCAAGCCTATATAATGTTATACTGTATTTTCTTGATCTGCTTCAATGATTGACAATATGCTCTTAATATTTAATGGGTCATAAAAATATTAAATTTGTTTATTTATGTAAAATTTATTAAATTTAACATAAAGAAAAAAACAGTGCAGGAAACTTCCACCCCCCCAAATTTTTTATGCAATAATATAAGACTTTAAAATGATGATAAAAATATCAACACTTTCATTGATAATAACTTTTAAAAGAATTAAATTTTGGGTGGTACCTGTCTCACACCCCCCACTTTTTTTATAATAAAAATAAAAACTGAAATTTTAATTCTAACCAAATTAGGGTAGAAAATCACGAATTTAATAATTAAAATACTTTTTTGTAACACTTTGAGGCATTATAACCTTGAAAAATTTATCGATTTATCATAAAATTAAAAATATAAATAGTTAATTTATGATAATTTTTTGGTGATTTTTTCCTCCAACAACTTTCACTTCTTAACTTATAATTTCATTTGTACTGAAACTTGGATACAACTTATTATATTATTTGGAGTGACAAAACTATATTATTCATAAAATAATTGATTATTCACTTTATTAAATCTTAATTCAATTTTAAATAGACTCAAAGGTTTAGTACAAATGTAATTATAAGTTAAGAAGTGAAAGTTGTTGGAGGAAAAAATCACAAAAAAATTATCATAAATTAAATATTTATATTTTTAATTTTATGATAAATCGATAAATTTTTCAAGGTTATTATGCCTCAAAGTGTAACCAAAAAGTTTTTTAATTATTAAATTCGTAATTTTAGACCCAAATTTGGTTAGAATTATAATTTCAGTTTTTATTTTTATTATAAAAAAAGTGGGGGGGTGTGAGACAGGTACCCCCCTAAATTTTTAATTAAAAAATAATTCTAAAAAGTTGAAATTTTATTCATATTTAAAATTATTTTAATTTATAACTATCATGTATATAAAGGAACATCATGAAGATTATATTTTGAAACTAGGAATTGCCAATTTAAATTAAATATCTTGACTATTTTTATTTACAAATTAATATTTTTTAGATATAAAAGAATTCTACAATTTTTCATTAAATAATAAAATTACTGTTTATTTAAAACGAATAAAATAAATTTATCATAATTTTATTTATATATATAGGGTATTTCGGGAGGGAATTTTCCTGTCAAGTAAAATTTTTTTTAAATTAATTTTTATTAGTTAAACATAAAATATTTTAATTAATAATTTTTGACTCATTAAATGGCTAAAGGATCATTAGAACATTTTTTAAGAGTTAATTGGATAAATTGCAATTAATTTCTAATATCATAACTAGAGATAAAACCATATTTTTTTTTAAAAGTTTTGAAAATATATGTAAAATAAAATGATATATTAATGAAAATATAGTTCAACATAAAGTAAATCCTGTAAAAATTCATGATTGATAGGTTAAATCAATGAATTACAAATATGTTAAAATCAAAGAAGGTGTTTATAGTTGTCAAAAATAATAATTCCATAAAAAAAAATAATTTACAAAAAAATAAAAATTTTCTTGACAGAAAACTTCCCTAAAATTTTTTATCATAAATTTAGACAGGAAATTCCCCCCGCCAGTATTTCAGTTGTTAGAAATGAAAACGCAAATTTATCTAGAGATAAATATATATTTAGTGAATTATAGTTAATCAAACGATTTTCTATGGAAGATATTGTTGAATTTCTTAATTTGTAAGTTCAATATTAATTATAATATGTTTTCCAATAATTTTTTAGAATAACCTGATTTATTCACAATCAACTCCTTGAAATATATATATTTCAGAGCACTTAAATATTTATTTATATTAAGTATTATTCGCCTGCTGATGATGATTGGTCAATAAAATTTATCATTGACTTGTTAATACTAAAGTCAAACCATCAATTTTAGTCGTGACATAGACGTATCTGACTGAGTTGAAGTGGCAATTCCGTGGCTCTCATGAAGTAGAAAATTCCGAAAAAACCACTTCAGCTATCACCTAGTATACTACTGAATCAAGATGTTGACCAGAGAAAAACCGGAAAAAAGAGCTCGCAGGACTCGATTAGGTGATAGGGAGTAGAGAAAAATGCTTACCGATCCCAACTCTGCTGGGAAACGTAATCACTGTCCTTTCGCTGTGGTAGCTTCAGCACCCTAACCCAGTGTGGGAGAAAAATCCTAATTGTTGGCTTTAATGATTTTTGTCTTCTCACTTTTGAAGGCAGAGCCGTACCTCCATCCTGCTCCCTATTACCTAGGAAATTTAACTCAAGCCAGGAAAGCTCATCTATGCAGGGAAATCCTTGTGTCCAAGCCCACTCTTGGAGTGTAGTAGCTGACAGCTTGACACCGCCTACTTGCCCCTCATGCGTTGAGATAAGCTTCCCTTCTTGCCCTCAGTTTGCTTTAGTATGATAGAAAGCTCTGTAAGAAAGTCCTGTGTGAGATTGGGACCTTATCTAGCAATAAACTTTCTAATTTAATAATTTATTGGCTGGTTATTTTCTCATGCTTGGTTCAAAAGTGTGAGACATACTTTAAATTAGCAAACACTTTGCAAAATTAAAAAAAATTAAAATTAGAAATTATAATAGAAATAAATTTAAAATTAATGACCTCTCTTTAGTATGATTATTCAACTAATCTTAAGGATTCAAATTAAAATAAAGATTTTAAAATAATAATGAAAAAAGCCAATAAAAACTATATTTTACAGTATTTTATTTATTTAAAGTCTAATAAAATGTTTTAAATTTTAAGATTGATGTTCCATTAGTCTAACTCACATTCGATATTGGTAGATGTATAAATAAATGAAATATAAATTAATTTTATAATATTTTATTCTAAAAATTATTTTATCTAAATTATAAGGCAAGGTTTTTAGACCCAGATTTAGATCCCACTTTCTACGAAATCTTTCCAAATTTTGAAGTTGAAAGATAGTTTATTGATCTTAAAACGGATGATATTCTTGCTAATAATGATTGCTCGCTGACATTACTTTTTAATAAGAATCTTGGAAAAAAGTGTTAATATACTTTCGATTTCACTTTTAAGAAGAAGAATAATTACTAAATCAATTGATAAAGCAAATAATAAAATAATACTCTATGTAAATTTAGAGTATATTAAACTAATTTAATATCAATTAAATTATGATATAAATTGATGGAATGTCTTGAAATTTATATATTAAAGTTTAATGAGTGGTTTATGATTTATCATTATTTTTAAGCATATATTCAGAGATTTTAATGTAATGTAATATAATTAATTAATTAATTAAATTATTACTTCAATCTTTTTTTTTATTTTTATAAAATGTTTTATTAAATTAAATATAGCATTGTAAAATTTATCATATCTATTAAAATATATACAAATATACTTTACAAGATTATTTAGCATCCTGTTTTAGATATTTTTATTCATATTTACCATAAATTTAAAGATTGTTTCTTTAATAAATAAAAATTTAAATCTACTAATTTTTATTAAATTAATTAAAAAAATAATTATTAAAAATTTAGATAAAGTTAATTCATCAAATTGTAGTTATAGATTACAATATATGTAGATCTTTGAGTTATTAGTTAAAGAAAACTAAATCACTGACTATGCTTTTTGTAATAGAACTTTTAATTTTTACTTTTTTATAATTTATGAAAAGTTGTTAAGAAAATTGTTATTGTTTTTAGTAATAAAATGGAAAAATCTCTCACCTTGTTTATTAATTATTAATTTTAATTCCCAAAATATATTAGAGCTTGCAATCAAATTTCTCTGATTATTCCTATATTTTTGTAAATTTTCACTATCGTGTCTGATTTTAAGAGAATAATTTTAAAATAAAAATAATTATTTATTTCTTTAACTAAAAATTAATGAATGTACAAAAGCATGAGAGAGGGAAAAAGTTCCATAGCAAGTCAATTTTTTTATATGCATATAATTTCATGAATTTTTCATAAAATTATTAATAAATTCATTTTCAAATATAAAATCGCTCAGGAAATAATTCAAAAATCCTTATACTTCTTTTAAAAATGTCAAGTAGTTGTTTAGGATTATTAGAATAGTAACGTTATATTTATATTTATCATAAATCAAAATGCAATCGAAGAAGAAAATCAATGTTTAAGAGATATAAATTTAAATCTATGCAGATATAGCTAATTTATCTTAATCCCATGTAAGTCATATCACTAAAAGTTATTACTTGTTAGAAAGAATAATTAAAGAATAGAAAATTGGTTTAAGACATAGTTCCTGATATAGAAAATGTTTGAATTATCCTACTGGATTGATTTCGTATCTCCAGAATAAATTTCAATATTAAAAACTAACTAACTCACTTACTGAAATAAAATTAAGGAAAAAAATTAAAATATACTCTAATTACCGAAACAAACTCCTATAATTTTTTTAATAATATTAGTGGTCAGGAACTACCCCCTTAAATTATATATTATCCAAATCTATTTTCATTTTAACTTATAATTATTATATTAAATTGCATATTTTTAATAATTTTATTAAATCATTAATTTCACCCATAAAACATTTTCGAAATTCGATATCCTTAATCGTTGAAATATACAACCGATAATAAAGTAATAAAATCCAATAAATTTGTATATCGACCATGTCTAAAGGGCTTCTTTTATTATAGATTACTGGCATAAAGTTATTTTTATAATTTAATAAATTATTGTTAAATCTAAATATCAAATTAATTACTACAATACAATCGATTATCGATCCATTAAAATAAAGAATAAATTATTTAAAAGCTAAATATAATACCTTATAATGCTAAAGAAAGTTTGAAACTCTCTGATTTTAACTATCAGCCTGGTTTAAGCCTATGTAATTTTAACTTGAGAGAAATGGACTAATGGCTCAGTTTAGTGGGATGTATCGGCAGTTGCTGCTTTTATATTAAAGAGCGATATGTAAAGCATGTCTTAATTGGATCAAAGCATGAAAAATAATCAATTATCTTAGCTTCGAAGCATATAAATAAAAAGATGTATTCGAGGAAATAAAAGTTATAGTATAGATGATAATCTTGAGAGCTCCATCCTTTCCTAGATAATATTTAGATGGCATAAATATGCTTCTAGAGATTTACTAGAGAGAGCAAAATTCAAAAGATACAACAAAGACAAGCAATTAAAATTCTTTTGATTAGTGTAAGCTAATATTCTATATATACATATTAAATTCACATAAACCAGCGTTTTAACTACTAACCTTAATTAGACCCCAACTATACCCTGAATATCAAACCACTTATAAATTTAAAAAAAATAAACAAACAAAAAGGGTTATTGGGGTTTTTATTACAAAATTAACAATTATTTTTACGGTTGTTATTTTAATTAACTTTTTAGTCAATAGAATTATTTTTAATTATTTTGGAATTATAATTAATTAAGCAAGTCTTGCTAATATGAAGAAAAATAAGATAATAAATTGAGTATAAATAATTATAATTCAATTAAATTCAAATTCAAAATGGACTCAAACTCAATTACTTAAAATATGCTATATGTTCATACTTGTATTGATGCAATGAGGTCTATTTTTGCATTAATTTATTAATCATAGATAGGTTATTAAAACACTTATTTAAATTTTTAATTTATTATTCAAGCATATATAGACATAAAAAACATTCTAAGAATTCAGAGACTAAATAAGTATATGAGGAAGATAATCTTTTAAACTTTTACTAAGATCAGAAAAAACCCACATTTAACTTTAAGATGGAAACTAAATCTTGAAGTTGACTCTCTTGTATTGGATTATTTTAAGAAATCATAGATGGTTAGTCTTGTCTCTGTATTCACATTTAATATACCTGATATGGCTTCTTTAATGATTCTTCCAGACTTTCTTACTGTAATTTAATTATTTAGATTGCATCTAAATAATTGAATAAAATTATATTTTATGGGTAAATGTAATTTATCAAAGGATATTAGTTAAAATTGTAAGTAAATGTGAAGAAATAAAATTAATATAATTCAAATATTAATTGCAAAACAATTATACCTAATATAAACAATTGTATTATCTATTTAATAAAGTATTTATTTATTTTCAGAAACATATAAATATTTCTCAAATTGAGAGATCGAAGATTTAAAATCCCATAAATTTTATGGAACTTTCTCATACTTATTAAATAAAAATTTTATTCTTGTGTGGGATTAATTAGATAATCAGTTTAAAATATAATAAGAAGTTTAAAAGTTACATTAAAATTTATAGAAAGTTAGTGATTACCACTATAATATTATTTTTATTTTAATTTTTAAAAACTTAATTAATTAATATTCGAACATTTGCTTTAAATAATGATCTTTCATATATTTATCCTAATGTCTTTTACTTTTTTTTGAACCTTTTCAAAATAATTTTGATAATCAATATTTCTACAGTGTCCTTTTTTAAAATAATTTTATTTTTTAGTTACTAGTAATAAACAATATTTTGAAGATTCATTTTTATTATCAAATCAAATCAATATTAAGACTTTAACCAATTAAAATATACGAAAATATAGTCAAAAACACAAAAAACTTTGTAATAAAAATTATTTCTTAACTATAACCGTTTTAATGGGATTTTTAAAAAAAAATATCATTTGATACTCTTGATCTTTTGAAAAAGGATTTTAAGCTATTTATAATTATTTTTAATATGGAAAATAATCCTTTTTTTCGTTATACAAAATACATTGATATATTTATTTTTTATCAAAGATTATAATTTTAAGCTTGATAATATCAAGAATATTATTACTACATGATATTTTCTCAAATGAAACTTTAGAAACTTTATATAATCGTATAACCATAATATTTATAATAATGTTGAAATGACAAAATAAATTTTCCTTTCAGTATCAATTAAAATGAAATTTGATCTTTCATAGAATAATGCATCTGATTATTACTATTTATGTATTATCATATTTTTATTATATTTAGATTTGGTAGGCTATACTAAATTTTGATATTGTAAGCTTATTTCAATAAATTTGGTAAAATTTTAAACTTTAATTATAAAATGCTTTTGTCATTTTTAAAGATAAATTATAACACTTCTATAATTTCTTGTAAATTTATAGAGCTAAATTAGCTAGTAAAATCAATAAAATTATCCTATTTTTATCGTCAATGCATATGAGAACTGAATTGTCATAATAATTGACGAAAAAGAATATTTTTAGGAATTTTGTGACATTTAATTTTTCTAAAATTGAAAAACTTAAGATTCAAAAATATTTAAAATTATGAAGTTTCCTTATTTTATTCGTGAGACTTATAAAAAGGCTTGTGTTTCTTTTCTGGTTTTAAATTATTTCTCTTATAAAAGCTTAAAAATTGAATAAAATAGAGATTTTATTCCTCCTCTAAAAAAATTTTTGATTAGCAAATTAGCAGAGTTAAAATAATATTATAGCTTTAGGATTTGATTGGCTAAAGATTATAAAATTTGGCCGCTAGTTTATTTTAAAATTAAAAATTTCACTATTGCAATAAATTGATTTAATAAATATTTTAATATATAATTAAATAAATTAAAAAAAGATAAATAAAAATATTTATAAATTAATCTATTATAATTTATTAAAATAAACACAATAATCAATATTTTTAACTTCAACATCAAACATTTTATAAGCTCTTAATTAAATAAATTGAAATTATAATATATGAATTAGTATAAATATTTCAATTTTAATTATCAATATAATAAATCAATCAATGAATTTTATAATTAGTTATCTTGTAAAACGATGTGAGCAGTGTTTTTATTGAAGATTAGTTTGATTAGTTTCAACTTGCCAATAAGTTTTTAGAAAAAATTATCAATGTAATATAATAATTAAAAACAATATAGATTTTACTATTCATAAATTAAAGTTTAAATTACTCTAGAGATTAGTAAATCATCAAAAATTGTTCTAGATTTATAGTAGATTTGTATTTTCTACTTTATAGAGCATAAATAATTTCATATTATAAAGATTTCACTCTTAATCTTTAATTATCATAATAATTCTAAAAAAAATGATTATGATAAGCAGTCAAATAGTCTACAATTTTCTTATTGCTTCAGAGAATATAATTTTAGATGAGGCAATCAATAAAAATTATAAAATTTCTTATTTAAGGAAGTTTAATTCATTTAAGAATGCTTAAAAGTTCTCTTTGAATAGAATAAACTAACATTTTATATATTTATAATATTTTTCTAATCTCATTTAATTATTATAAATCAAATTTTTTATAATAAGTTCAAATTATAATTTTTGATTAAAACCTAAACTTTCAACAATTAATTAAATAAAATTACTAAAATGAGCATGCTTTAGTTTTATTTTATGATAAATCTTTGATAGATTTTTAAAATTTAAGAGTAAAATTAAATATAATTTAAATCTTTAAATTTATAGAAAAAAATTAATAAATTATTTTTATATTAAGTGGATAAATTAATTTTTTTCAGATCATTCTTAAGATAGGCTGGCTTTTTTGAAAATGTCTAATATATAGTAATTTTATTTAATAAAAGTCTATTAATCAAGTTTAAAGAATCAAAACCCCAAAACCCCTTAATAAGGTGTATAAGTGCTTTGATTTGTAGGGTATAGTTGGGGTCTGGGGTTATTAATAGGTTTTAATGTGAAATATATAGTAAATTTATTTAATTTATTCACTCAAAATGCACTTTTTGATCATGTGGAAGAGGTCTGTAGTTTATTTTACTCAACCACTATTATATTTGGTCTATCGATATGTCTTATTGCGGGTTTGGCTTAATTATTACCTACTCTGCCATCTATTTCATTGCTTGAGATGCTCTTGTTTTATCTATATATTGCTTTATTCTTTGCTTAGCATCCTTTTCACATCTTGTTGAGTAATAATCGTTGCGAGGTATATCGCATTCTATTATTATTGCTGCTATTGCCCACGAATTCCATTGAGAGTCTCCATCTCTCCAGTCTTCTCTTTCTGGATAATAACCTGGAGTTCCCATTACACTATCTAGCCTTGATAATTCCACCCTTAATGCTCTATTGAAGTCAATAATTGTCACCCTTTCAGGTGAAAAGTTTATCATTTTATTCTCAGGCTTCAAATCTCTGTGAACAAAGCCAAACTTATGTAAGTCTCTTATGCCTTCTAAGGTAAGTAAATATCAAAGCAAGATTCCTTTGTTCACTAATGAAATCTCTGAGGGTCATTTCATAGAGTGGGAGTCTGAAAGTAACATGATCTTTGGAAAGTAGAACAGCATATAGCTTGATTAAGTACTTACACCCTAAAAATTTTGCTTGACTGAGTACTTGATACTCATTTGTAAACTCCATCTAATATTTATCATCACTTAGGAGATAGTTGAAGGGATAAACCTTGTATGCATATTGATGATCATTGATAACTTTCTTATCAAAGGAGTCTTCTAATTTAAGGTAGCTTTAAAGTGAAGTGTCTAGGTCAATTTAGGCAAGAACAGGAATCTTTTTATATTGAATTTTAATCATGATTTTAGTGATTTCAAATGCTGGTAGGTTGCGTGATTTCCTCACATATTCTGATTCACTAGCTTGTTCAAAAGCTCTATAAGTTTCGGAGATTATCTTGCTTTTCTATTGTTTATTAGATCCAATTCATCTTCATGCTTTTCATTCTCTAAATCTTTCTTTGTAAGCTTTTAAAAGATGCTTCCTTAAATCTCTTGTTTGAGCATACTGCTTATGGCACTCGAAGCAATCATACTTTCCGTCTATTTTATCGTGCTTTATGTATACTGGGCTTGGTTTCTTTATGCTCTTTCATATGCCTATACCAACTAGATTTATGAGCAAAGTCTCTCTCACTTTTCTCACAAAAGTATACTTCTACTTCTTCAGTTTGTATAGGAATTTCATTAATACCTTTCTCCTCCTTTCTGTCTCCCACACACTTGTTTGCCATTTATTCTCTATTATTAATTTCTATATTAATAACAGAGACCTCTAGTGATAGCTCTGGTAGTTCTTTATGAGAGTTTATCTCACACCTATCACACTTTTTATTGTTGCCAAAGGTAAGTCTCATTTAGTTTGATGGAAGTGCTGTTGTTTTTCTTAAAATGTTAGCGCTCATATTTAAATTTGAATTTAAAATTATAAAACTGCATCTATAACTCAGAGCTCATAAGAGAGCTTTGCAACCCTATAAGTTTGAAGGGAGGTTTTTAGAGTATTAGCCAAGAAAAATGAGCACTAAGAGACGAACCAGCTCTAAATCTGGGTGATAAAGTAACCATTTTAACTTTCAATATTAAGTTGATTTTACGCGTACCGATTTATGAGGTGCTTCTAATTAAAAACGTACTGCTTTAGGAGGTATTTTGTCATTTTATGATTAAAATAAGGGTGCTCCTAATTAAGTACTAGCATTTTAGGTTATGCTCCTAATTAAGTACGTACCAATTTAAATTTAAAAATATGGGACTATAACAGTAAAATTGATATCAATCTCTCAAGTTTGAAACCAGTTCTTAAAACCTTCTCCATATCTTCTTAGAGGTTGACCTACTATAGGATGCCCATATTTAATTGTAAGTTTAACAGAGGTAAATAATTGAAATCAATAAACTTAAATTTGAATATCAAATCTTAGATCTGTAAACAAGATGGAGTTAATGAATGATGCAATGAAAAGAGTGTAAGCACAAGAATTGATTCAAAGATTTAGAAGCAAGGAGGATTTGCACCGCTACCTGGTGCAGCAAATTAATGAATTCATAGTAACTTATCTTAATTATGGAGTTGGTTTGTTCTTGCCAACGATCGAAGGCACTAAAATTTCATTTCTAATAGCAATACTCTGTGAAGAGAAGAAAGCATTGAAAACTAAAGATGTAAAGTTTTCAGATATTCCAAACTATCCAGAGATTTCAGTAACAAACTTATATGATGATGCTATGAAAGACCTAGAAGCTTCACTGTACCTGCTTACTAAGAAGCAGTTGTCAAATAAACTACCTGAAAGAAACTATTTCTTTACCATACTTGCAAGAATCAAAGGCGATTTCTTGAAAGAAATTATTCAAGAATCTCATAAGAAAAGGTACAGCATCTCTTCAAAAGATAAGGACAAACAAGAGATCAAGATAAGTGAGAGCTGGTTATCAGAGCTGCAAAAGCACTCTTATATTTCAAGTAAGATTTGTAGCTTAACTCTTTAGAAAATCTGGTACTGGCATCTTTTGATGAAAGAATAGAGCAAGCTTCACAAAGAGCGAAAGTCACAGACAAATTATGAAGTTAGCAAGAGACTTTATTCAAATATTTACCCTATAGAGTCAATGAAGATAGATGATGGAGCTGGCAGCAAGAGAAGAAACTTAGGAGGAGGGAAGCAAGAAGTAGAAGAAAAGAAAGAGAATCCATCTCCCTCTAAAGAATTTTAAATGTGACTTAAATATTAATTAACTTAACTCTAAAACTTATTTATATACATTCTCTCTCCCTTCTTTAGCACACTTTTATGCCAACTAATTATCAACTCTCTTAGCTGAACTTTCTATAAAATTGACTGTATCGATAGGTAGGTCATGCATTAGGTGGTATAGAAGCAGTTTCTTATAATTAACTTTTAGTATACCCCAGTAGAATTCAATTCCATTAAACTATGGACTGTAAGGTACATTGAACACTGGTGTTATTCTTAGTTGTTCATAACTCTTCCTTGTTTATTTTGTCTTATGAACAGAAAAATTATCAACAAATAGTATAATCTCTTATTCAGGGTACTTCTATCTCAGCTGTTCTAAGATCTTGATATACTGCTCTGTCTTAAAAGAGCGAGGATGAATAACATAAGTTTCTAAACCAGCATTCTGGATAATTTTTCCAAGAATTGCCATTGTTTATTCCTTGACTTTTTAGTCATATACATCTATATTAGCATGCTTCTTATACCAAGACTTCAAGATGAAAGTTTTGAAGGTAAACACAGGTCAGCATGAATAACTTAATCATATTCTATTAGGCTATCTACATTTAATTATAAATATAATTTATGTTATTTTTGTAAAATGGCAGAGTGAAATCAATCACTCTCTTCATTCGATTCATTCCTTTGTAAGATATACCATTTCGTTTATAAATGTTTGCAACAGACTCTGCACAGATTTTCAACTCAGGGAACTGGCGGTGAAACATAGTAGCTAGTTGGTCCAGATAGAAGTGAGCCCAATACTTCAAAGTTTTATCATTAATAAGATAGTCTATATGCTTTTATAGAAACTTTGACTTCCTCTTAGGCATAGAATTCAGCTATTATTGCTTTAGTTATACTGCTATAAGGCAATGGGAGCGAACAGATGATGGACTTTGCTTTAAGAGCATTGCAATAGACTTATAGTTCAATACTGGTTTGACTTATTCACAGTATATGTCACATTCATATCGCAGTATAAACACTAAATCTATATAATCTTCATCATAAATAGATCCCAAAAGCTTGCTATTTTTGTCGAGCATTTAGTTAATAACCCCAACCCTTAACAAATTACTTACGAATCAACCCCAACCCCTAACAAATTACCTACGAATCAAATCACTTATAAATCTCATTAAGGAGTTTTGGGGTTTTGAATCTAATTTATTAAATATTTCAAAACTAATAATTGTGTTAACTTTTAATTCTACTTCTAATGTCCTTTAAATAGTATTTTTTTTTATAGAATTGAAGGTCTCATTAAAAATTCAATAAATTAATCTAACTTATAGTTTTAGTTTAGTTAATTAACATGAACTTGGAAATTATAGACTTCATCTTAAAAAAAGCTGAATTCTTAATAATAGATGCTGATACTTACAACATCATACCAATACGTAGAAGGGATATCTATATTTTAAACATAATTTTTTTAAAAATTCAAATTCATGTTAAATTCTAATTTTTTTAGCAATAAAAATGTCAAGAAACTATAAATTGGATGTCCTAAAGATTATTAAGGTGAAATTCAACAATTTAATTTAAAAACTAGTAAACAAATTAATTTTTAACAATTGTTAGTGCAATTTCCTAATCTTGAATCATTAGAAGTTAAGTGGATTTTTATGTTTAGTAAGTCTTTTTTCATTAATTTTTAATTGGATTAAATTAAAAAATTTTCTAAAATTAAAGATATAGGTTAAAGCAATTTATTTTTAAAAAAATAAAAGATATATTTATAATATTTTAAACTTGAAATAATATATCATCAAGAAAGTGTAGGAATTTAATAAATAATTTAAAACAATATATTTTTTTCTAATTTTTTCCTTAAAGCATCTAGTTTAAATTGTGTTATGAGAGGAGATTGTATTTTCAAATTTATGAAAAGAATATTACCGATTTCGAGTTCTTTAAAAAATTAAATATGAATGATTTAACTTTATAGTAGATTTATATATCCTTTAATTATAATTATAATGGTAAAAAAAACTTACAAAAAATAGTAAAATTCACAAATTTGAACTAAGTTTGAAAATTTATTTGATAAAAAAATAGTTTTTAAATTTCTTTTTTTAGTCTTCTTAAATAAATTCTATAAAATTCCAATAATTTTCATAGATTATAAATGTTTACTTGAAAATATTGAGAGATTAAGTTCAAGGCTTTTGAGTTTACTTAAATATTTATATTTTAAAGAAAGACAAATTATTCTAAGTTCCTTATTTTTCACTTTACTAAATGTATGATTCAATTTTTTTAGAACTATAAATATTAAAATAAACAGCAATATATTATAATACTTTTGGCATTTGAATATTATAGAATCTTTAAAAACCATCATGTTATATAATTTTTAATAATCTCAAGGATAATTAGATTTAAAAATAATAAAAATTCAATATTTGAATAATTATTAAGTTTGAATGTTTTATGCATTTCAGGCATTTTAATGAAATTGAAACTAAGCATTACTCCAGATATTATTATTTCAAATTATTTCTTTGCATACATCTGACTATCATATACTCAAATAAAACTTAATTTCATAGTTATTTGACTAAGTGTGCAAAAATAATAAATAAAATATTAAAATTCTTCTATTAATTTTAAATTTTTCTTGATAGACAATTGTCTATTAACGTGATTTTTTATTAAATAAATATACATAATATTGCATCGTTTAATTAAGAAATGGCCAAACTTTCATACGAATTTTGCTAAAAATGCGCTAAAATCTCAACTCTTCTTTGATTTTAATAATTCTGAATATTTTTTAATTCATGCCACAAGTATTTAAAGGTTATTAAATTTAATTCCCAAAATAAATGTAATTACGACAATATTAATGGAATTAATTGAGAAAATTATATTAATATAAGCAATTTAAATGATATATTGTTATTTGTGAATTATTTTTATCGGATAAAAGAGATATTAACTTAGATCATCTAATGATAAAGCTAATACTCTTGAATCTTAGAATAATTTATAAGTAATTTTTTTAATAAATGTTTTAAAATTCAGGCTTTATTTTATTAAATAAAGAGTGCATTAAAATTGTAACATTAACTCACTAGAAAGAACAAATCTCTAGCAAGATAAAACCTAATTCATAAAAATATATACATATTACGAATTATATCACAATAAAATTTGATCCTTTTAAAAATAACTGTAATAGTAGAATAAACTACAATTGTGGAATAAAACATTTTTTTCAAAATCTATTATTTTAAATATCTTTAAATTTTAAAATTGATAACTATAATTTAACATTTCTAACTAAAATTACATCAAATTTCCAAATAAAAATACATTCCTGCTATAATAGCATTAAAATATAAAAATTTGAATATTCCCAATTGACTTTATCATAAAATTATATGATTTTTTCACAAGTTTCGAATATTACTTTAAAAGCAGTTCATCATAACATCTGAAAAACTTTAAAACTTGTTTTATTGGAATTTCCCACGACCAAGATATTAAGACTAGAATTGGACTGAGCTATCTTTTTAAAGTAATTGTTGATATTTAGAGGGGTATTATTAAATGAATTTTACAAAGCATTTGTTTGTAATTATATGAAGAGCAGCCATGTTGTTTTTTTTCTCCATTATTTAATGAGTTGAATTATTTTTAGTATCATTAAATAAAATTTTTTTTTCTAATATGTTAAAATTATAGCCATAGCCAAACTATGATGATTTTTATTTCAGCTAAATGAAATAAAAAATTTTTAAAATTGAAGGAATGCAGATAAAATATTTTTTGAATTTTTAAATGTTTAATACCTATTTTTTCTCTAACTATCACCACTAGTGTAGTTTCCACTCTAATAATTTGAACTCTCAAAATTTTACAATAAATACAAATTCATCTAGAATTTCTTTGTCGCAATCTCATATAATTGAACTTTTACTATTGTAGGAATACATTCGAAATTGGGAAATTAATTTAAATTAAATTAATTATAAATCAAAATCTTGGCAGTTAAAGTTGGCCAATTTAAATGATTTTAGGCTCATTCGATAGAGAATTTAAAATTAGCTGGACTTTACTATTGGCGGTACTATTTTATCGCATCCCTGGAGCGAGATAACTCGACTTTAATGTGAGGGTATAATTTAATGAATTTAGATGCGTTTAATTAAAGTCGAGTTATCTCGCTCCAGGGATGCGATAAAATAGTACCGCCAATAATAAAGTCCAGCTAATTTTAAATTCTCTATCGAATGAGCCCAAAATCATTTAAATTGGCCAACTTTAACTGCCAAGATTTTGATTTATAATTAATTTAGTTTAAATTAATTTCCCAATTTCGAATGTATTCCTACAATATAATAAAATTAAAAGAAAGTTCTTTAAATATTTATAATTTTTTCGATTTTTTATACAAAAATAACTTGATTTTTATAATATCACTTCTCTGCTATTACAAAACCTCTTATTAAAAAATTATAAATTTCGAAAAACTTATGACTTTTTCTAATGTAATAAAGTAATACACTGTGAAAGTTCTTATTAATTTATTGAATATAAAAATGTCCTAAATAAACCATTATTAAACATTGATTTAGAATTGATGCTTTGATTTCTGAGGTTTTATTTTATCACTTTTTTAAATAAAAAAAGGATTCAATATTTCCTAAATTAGTTGCATCTTCACTTTATTTAAATTATTTTATTTATAAATGACTATATTAAAAATAATAAAAAATCAAGATCTTTTCATTTTTGGAAAAGCTATCTTAATTAACCAAAATTAAACTATTTAATTATTAAACTTAAAAAAAATTAAAATGAAAAAATCTGATTGGACTTTCATGAGAGAGAGATAGATAGCTGTCACTTTATATTGTCTCGAGAATAGTTTATTGATTGCTTTTAAAAATGTAAATATCTGTTAAATATTAAATTTCTATAAACACATGCGTGTTCAATTAAATTAATCTTAAAATTTAAAGGATATAAAAATGTTTTCATGCAAATTATAGCAATCAAGCTATTGTAAACTAAAGAATATTCCTTATATAAAAATTAATGGCGAAGCCATAGTTAATGATTAGCATGCTGTAACTTTAAAATAATTTTAGGTATGGCAATAAAAAGACAAAGTCTGTTAAATGAAAACTAACAAATTCATCATTAGTTTAGAAACTAAGTTAATGCCAACTTTGTTTTTAAAAAAATTAAAGATTTAAATCTAAATATTTTTTATCTTTATATTTATACCAGTTTTATCTTCAAATTTTTTTAAAGTTTGTTTATTATAAGAAAGAAATAATATTATTTAATGATTAATATTACAAAAAATTACATTCTTTTTCAATTAAACAAACTGCTACTTTGTAATTATTATATTTTAAAGAAAAAGTATTTTAATGGCCATCATTTAAATATATAAATGAAATCTAATTTAATAATTTATCAATTAGGCAATTCTGTCTTACCCTAAAAATTTAGAAAAAATTAAATAATTGATAATATATTTATTTATAATTTTATCATTTATAAAATTCAAAATTTATTTAAATTGATTGAAGTACCTAAGGTTTAACTGGTAATAAAGCAAGATTGTATAATAATCTATTTATTATTTAAATAAAAAAATATTTATGATGAATAATTAATATTATATGGTGGGCTTCTTAGACCCAGATTTAGACCCCACTTTTTATGATATTTTTCCCGATTACAAAGTTAAAAAAGATTATCAAATTATCAGAGGAAATTAAGGTTCCAATCGCTAATAGTGCTAAATGCTGATGACTTTCAATAAAAATCTAGAAGATTAGGATAAGTATTGCTTTGATATTATTTATAGATGGAAGTAATGAAACTTAATTATTAATTGGGGAAAAATCATCAAACTAATAGTTTAATAATTAAAATAATATTGAGATATTGTAATTTGAATTTATTACTTTTTTAAGATTTACTCAATTTGGTTGCTTAATAGTTTTATTTTTATATTTATTGTTAAAAACTATTAATATAGGAAGTTTAATTAAAATTAATAAATAATTTACTTTGTTGACCATATAATATATTCTATTTATTCCATATAGAATTTAAAATTAGCTGGACATAATTTTTGGAAGTTAATATTATCTTTGTAGCGAGATAACTTTAATTTAATGAGACTGTATAGAAAATATAAGTTAGATACATTGAATTAACTCAAATTATCTCTACAAAAAATAGTAAAGCCTAGCTTGTTATAAATTCTTTATCGAATGAACTAAGATCATTTTAATTACCAGCATTAACTGTGCTCGCTTAAATTAAATATTAATTTAAATTTAAATTTATTTTCAAATTAATAATGTATTGTTATAATTGATTTCTTTACTATTCAATTTAATTCTTTTAGTCATAGATAAATTAATCCAGTTATGGTATATTTTTTAAAAATAAGAATTATAACGATAAAAATATCATTATTAGAAATAATAAAAATGTCTGATAAAATTATGCAGTGCCTTTACAAAAAAATGTATGTTACAAAATAACATATCTGAATAAAATTGAATTATAAGAAACAATTTTCTAATATCTTGTTTATTTCATTTATAATTTCTCATATTTTATTTATTTTATTTAATTTTTAAACGTCAATTTGTTTAAATCTGTAAATATCATTAGAATTAATAGAATAATAAATAAATTTAAATTCAAAAATGCAATCATAACTAAAATAACAGACTGTGTTAAAAGTGACTTCTTGCATTGATGTGTTGAGATCAATTTTTGCATTTTTTTAATTAATTTTTATTTTTATTTTAATAATTCTTTATGTTAAATATTTTATAACATATGTAGACTTGTAAAATTTGTTAAGAATTCAGAGAGCGAGTTCTTACATGATGAGAGTTATTCGTTAATGTTTTACAAAAATAAGGGAAGACCCAACTTTGATATGGAAACTTAATCTATCAGCTGACTCACTGCTTTTGAACTTTTTCAAAAAATCTAAGATGGTGAGTCTTGTTACTAAATTTGAAGTAAACATTTCTGATTTGGCTAGCTTGATGATTTTGCCTGATATTTTGACTGTAATTTAAGTAAAAAATTATAATTATAAACTTCTTTATTAACTTATATAAGTCATAATATATATTTAAATGATAATTCAGCAAAGGCTATTAGTTAAAATATAAGAATAATTAATAGATAATAATAAAAAAATTTCAAAGCTGTTTCTCGAAAATATTTAAATAAAATATGAATCTTATTTAAAAGAATCAAATTAATAATGTTTCTTATATGATTATATTTATTAAACATTATAATTTTCTTAATTTTTATCATTGTAAGATAGCACACTCAAAACTCCATAAATATCTAAAAATAATGAATCATTAATTATTGTTTCATAAACTTAATAATATTTATTGATTTTGAATGGTTTTATATAAGACCTAGTCAGTCAAATTTTTATTATCAATGTATGTTTAATTGAAAATTAAACCAGTTTTATTCAAATTGTGTTTTAAAATTGATATTTTCATAACAAGCTTTGGTTAATTTAAATCATATAGTTTTATTTAATTTGTGGCTTTTTTATATTAATTTTATACAATAACTTTGTTTCATTAAAACCAATAACAAAGCCAATTCAGCTCATTAAAATTGCTAATTTTTTATTGCATTCATTTGATCCCAAGTCTCTATATTAAAATATAAGAACGGATATATTTTTATTTATTAGAATAATTCAATCTCATTTGCTTTGCTTTCCTTAGAGTAATTTTAATTTATGCTTTAAAAATACTTGATAAGTAACTAATTTAAATTATTTTTTCTGACTGATAATATTCCATAATTATTTATTTTTTTAGTTTTATGTTTTTCTTCAAAGGTATATATTTATAAATTTTACTTTTAACTGTATATATTTAAAAAAAAGCTATTAGTCGGTAATTTAATATATTAAATATAATATTTAAATGTTGATTTATTTTTTTATTAAAAAAAAGAAGTAAATGATCCTTTTTTAAATAAATATGGTAATATTAACTTAAAAATAGTAAATAGCATAAAATAAAAAAAGTTATTTACCTTATTTTCTATAATTTAACCCAAATTGCCTTAATGTTGTATTAATTAAATATCAAAATACTTATTTATAACAAAAAATATACTTGTTTTTAAATTGTTAGGTTTTAACTTCTTGTTGATTTGGGGATCATTCCATAAGTCAATTTTTTAATTTAATTAATTCTAAAAGAATATATATGTTATTTGTAATTATATTATTTAAATTAAAAAATACATAAATGAATTAAAATTAAAAGATTAATTATTTAATACTATCTAAATTAATTTAAAAATTATTCTTATTTTTTGAATGCATAATTTGACAGAATTAATAATAATTTAATAATTTTAAAGTCATCTTATAGAATCAAGTTAGAAGTATATTTATTGAAAATGAATTTGATTCATTTGAACTTGCCAACAAATATTTATTTATTTTTGCTAAGATTCAATTTTTTAAAAAATTTGACATCATATAAAATTATTTTGTTTAGTGCATAATTAAAAAATATATATATTTATACATTTTATCAATATAAACAAGTTCAAATAATATTCAAGATTCTCATAAGATATAAAGTTGTTTGAGGTTATTTCTAAGATGGCTTCTAAAACTGAACTTGGCAAAAAATACATAAAAAAATGATTTTTATTTAATAGTTTTTTATATTTTATGAATAATGTTAAAATTATATGGCACTCGCATACTCAGAGAACTAATGATTGGTGCTGAAGATTTCTTATTGGATGAGTCAATTAATAAAATAAAATCTAATCATTAAAATATATTAACTTTAAATACATTTAATTGTGTACATAACAAATTTATTATTAAAACTTAATTATATTTTATGAATAGTTTATGCAGGGAATTAGGGTATGTTTCAAAGCATTTTTATATAAAAAAGCACATAAAAAAATAATATTCATTTGTTATTTGCTCTTGCTTTATTAAATTAAAAAAAGAAAAAGCTTTTTATTAATATTTTTTTATTAAATCAATTAAATACAATTACAAATTTTTACAAAATTAAAAAAAATCATAAATAAACATTGATATTCTGGACCTTATCTTTAAAAGAACTCAAGCATTAATCATAGATTCCACAACTTTAAAACACATAACAATCATTTATTCAAAAGAAAAATAAAATCTATAATCCTATATTATTACTGGTTTTGTATGTGATGTACTAGGTCGAGTTGGATGTGGGAATCTATAAAGTGAAGACGTCTGATCCAATACCCCCTTACTTCTTGCCAAAATTTTTCATTCGTTATTGACTTCATGATAATCTTATCCTTTAGCTAAATAAGTTGACCTTAATTGTATATCCTGGTTCTCGGATAAGTAATAACCAGTCAGATAAATTATAAATATCGCTAAATTCAAACTTTTTATCGCTGTTCAGAAAATTGCCTGAAGAAACCTATGCGCATCTTGTTAATTCTCATCTATTATACTCATTAGAGTGGGAAAATAAAAAAATTGAATAAATATATTACATAAATTTTATAATAATATTAAAATTCTACTTTGAATTCTAATTAAATCATCTTATATTCATACTTTATAACTAATTTTTAAGGTTAATAATATATATATATATATAATTTGTATAGCAAGTCATAATAGTCTCTATATTGATTATTTATATTATAATGAAGTAAGAATATAAAATAGTTATTAAGGTTAAAATTCATCGTGATATAATCGATATTTTTTAATACAAATTCTAACCCCAGAATAAGGGCAAGCATTTCTGTAATTATCACATCAAATTTTCATACAATGATTATTCTTCTCTTTGATAAAGTGAATGTATTTTAATAAATTAAAATCAAATTTGTTGATTGTGTTTTCTCATTTATTTATCAATTGATATGTTAAGCAAGGCAACATTTAAAAATATATTGATTAGATATTAGCAATAAATAATTTTAGCAAATCATAAAAATTCTAATTAAAGCGCTATAAATGTAAAAGATTAATAAATACCAATTTTTTAAATTGATCTAAACTCAATTATTTATTAGATTTATACAATGAGTTTAACTGATATTGAATAAATAATTTTATTTGTTATTAAATCAAAGAATGCAGAAAGAACACGGATCTGGTCATATTTTAAATATTTTATTGCTATATTCATATATAAAATCCAATACTAACATACGAACAATAAATTATAAGAAAATAAAAAATATTTTGATTAATGTGTTTTAATTTTTTAAATTCAATATTAATTTGAAGGAACCAAAATTAGAAAAATGAATGAATAAGAGTTGTTGAAATTACTTTTACTCCATTTTTTTAAAAATTAAATATATTAGTTAGATAGGTATGATTTAAAAATAATAAGTACAGATCAACCTAATATATAATATTTTATAAGTCTAGTTCATGGAATTATTTTGCAATATTAATTTATTATTCTAAGTTTAAATGAAAAATAAAAGTTTTAGAAAATTATTATAAAAATCCAGTCTCATCCAAAGAGAAATAAAAAAATCAGAAAAAAAAGATAATAAAATTAGGTGAATAATTTTTCAGATAATACGTTATTATCACCACAAATATTAAAAATTCAACTTATTTATTTTAAAATTAATCATTTAAAATCGACTATTTAAGGCAAATATAGAACATAGATTAAAGATAGCTTCTAAAACTGATTCTCTAAAACTTTACAATCACAAAAAAATGTTTTCAAAAGTTTGATTAAATTTTTGATTGATTAAAAGCAATTTACTAAGGAAGAATATTATTTTGATCTAAAAAGGCATTTATTCATCGTCTTTAGATTGAATTTTAGTCATTTAATTTAGTAAAAAAAGTTTTTAAAAATATCTAATACAAGCTTTAGATTTGAGTTCTATTAAATTTCACTAAATTTATCTTCTATAAATTGAAGTTTTATTTTTCTCTTGTTACATAATTCTATCATTCTGGCTTTTTTATGGTTGAAGATGCAAGCTCTTTTGAACCCAAAATAAATATTTGTAAACATAATATTCCTTGAATCTTTTAAAGGATCAACCTCATAATTGCAGTCAAAGTAACAGTTTCTTGGCATTTAGATTTCTTTATGTATATGGTATTACCTTGCATTTAATAAATTATTTTATATAAAATATTTAAAATACAAAGAGTTATATTGAAATAAGATATTTCATACATATTCTCAAGCTTAATCCTTTTTAAGAATGATATTTGAACTTTATAAATGTATAACATAGATATAGTTTAATTTAAGATACAATAAATGTATTATGTCTTAGCATTTTTCTCTTTATCAATAAAATCTTAATAATTTAAAATTAGGTTTTGAGATTTTGATTGTAATAAACTCCAATAGAGAAATTATAGAAATTCATTTACTTAAATTCAAAAAAGTAGATCTATAAAAAGATAATTTTTATTCAAAAATGTACACTAAGCGCAGTGAATTAAATAGTATGTGATTTGTCTATAGAAAATAAAGTGAAATAGAAATCAAATTTATCAATTTATACATTATTGATATAGATATTAAAGTAGTAATTTTTAATTTATATGAGCAAACTTAATTTTTAAATATGGTGATGAAACTACGTCAACCTAGAATAACTTTAAAGAAAAAAACTCTGCCCTGGTTGGTTTATTCGATAAACTCCATACTTTCTTGATCAGCCTCTCAGACTCTATAAGAGTAAAAGTTAGTCAAAATAAATCTTATAATTTCCTCATATTTACAGATCTTAAAATCTCAAAATTAATTTAGAAACTTTTTTATAATTTCACGATAAATCTGTACCTTTTATTTATTTTAATATAGAATATAAATTCTCGTTTACTTTCTGAGGTTTATGTTATCTTATTTTATATAACTTACTTTAATTTAGCAATAAAAATGTTAAAAAGTTGACAATCTTAGAACTTTGTTATTATGAAGATAAGATATACCAATTTTAATAGTATTTAATAGCATTCAAATAGTATATTTCATTAATTTATTTAAATACAATTAGCAAAGATATTTCCATAACTCGAATATTTATATGTTACTGAAATATGTATGGAAAATGAAAACTTTTTCATTAATTTTATGTAAAAAAAATATGAAATCATTATATGAAATATTGTTGGAATAATTGTATTTGTAAATAAAATAAATAATTAATTAGCTGAATTGATAAAAAAGCAACAAATGTATTAATACAGAAATAATATTTGTGAATACTAGTAATATATGTATTTAAATAATTTAAAAGAAATTCCTTGATACTTTAATACTTACTATAATTTAAAAATAAACAATAATACGTTTAAGAAACAATTTAATTTTAAAGAACCTCTAAAATATTCAGTATCAAAGATCTTAGTAGATAAAATTAAAAATTTTAAATCATTTATTACTCAATAATAATTTTAGCATTGTATTAATTATAATTATTTTTCGGCAGTATCAAAATTCTCTTGAAAGATAATACCCTAGAACACCTGAAATCCTTCAAAGTTAATTTATAATATTCTGATGAGTCTAGTTCTATTATCTCTGAACTAGATTATCTCTTTCCAATAGTTGTTGGTATTTAAGGGGGATATATTTGAGAACAATTTTTTTTTGATTTTTTAAATATTTAGAATGTGATTAATAATTTTATTAAGAAAATTATAATTCAATAATCTAAATCAAGTTCTTTAAATTATTTTAATTATAGTATTAGAATTATTTGGTCTTTATCTATAATTAATCATGCTGTATTAATTTACTATATAATGAGTTACCCCCAAAAAAATTTATTTAATTTAATGTAAATAATAAATATTTTCATTAGTTCACTTAAAATTTCAAATATATAAATTGATTTTGAAGCATGTTTATATAATTGAATATAATATTAAATATTTTTGAATTTAAGTGCCAAAAATAAAGCTAAGAATTACAGTTTAGAATTGTATAATAAATGAATTTAATTTATTTTAAAACATAGCAATTTAATTTAATTTTTAAAATATTTTTTAATATAATTTATATTTATAAGCGAGAAAAGTTTCTAAAAGGTTTCTTTAGCTTTAATTTATCAAGTATTTTCCCAAATTACAAAGTGTAGGTAAGAGATGAAATTTTGTAGAGAAGAGACTTAGAATAATGCAACATGGTTATGATTTTTAAGAAAAATATTGAAAATGAGAATGTTTATAGATTTGATATTGTGTTTACAGATTGGTGAAGGATAAAATAGATTATATATATAACAATAAACTTACTTATTTAATTCAATTATATTGGGAATCAAAAATGAATAAAAATATTTATTTTAAATATTTTTAATTAAATAATTAAATTTTATAAACTAACTGAAATAATTAAAGAAATATTGATTGAAAATTATTAGAACTTAGATGATGTAATTATAATCATGAAATATTTATTTAGAGATTTCTAATTATCATTAAATTTTAAAATTCTTTAGAAAGAAATAAAAACATATTTTTATTTTATATTGATGATTAAGTAAGTTGTGTTAGAAAAAATTCTGTATTTAAATAAAATTAAGAAATTTTTATTATCATATTTAAATTTTATAAAGCGATTTCATATTATAATACAGCAGACAATTTTAAAAAATGCTTATTATTTTTTGAATCTTAAAAAAAACCTTTTTTTTATTAATTTAATTCTAGTGTGTTTTGAATTTATATTAAAATCATTAAAATTTGAATCCATATGTTTAATTATTTTGGACCTATTAAAATTTAAATTATTATAGTAAGTTTGATAAATCATCATTTTTGAAATAGTTAAGTTCAATTTAAAATAAATTATTCAAATATTTAAAAAATGTCCTCAAAGATAAAAACTCAAAATAAGTAAAAACTAAACACTAATTTTGATGCTTTAAGATCAATAATGGCATTTATATATTTTTATTATAAAAACTTTTATCCGAATTAATTAAAAGTATAAATTATTTTATAACAAACATTTCTAGACACTAAGAACTTCTTAAGACTTCGAAGAGTAAATTCATTGCTAATGAGAGTTGTCATCTAAACCTTCACTAAAATGCGAAAAAATAAAAGCATAAAATGGAAATTTAATCTTGATGTCGATTCACTTATTTTGGAGCAATTCAAAAAATCAAAGATGGCTAGTCTTGTCAGTGTGTTTTAAGTTAATATACTCGATTTGTCAAGCTTGATGATCTTACCTGATATGTTAACTGTAATTAAAGCAAATATTTTAAGATAGATTATTTTAATATTATTATAGAATATATATATATATATATTGTAATTCAAGAAAAACTATTTAGCAAAATTAAAATAAAATATGATAAATTATAATTTGACGAAATGTTTTATAACATGCAGAAACTTTTTAATTTATAAAAAATTTTGATGGTCTGAAACTTATAAAATTATTAATTTTTATCGTTCATTATACAAAATAGAAGTGGACTTAAATTTATTAAGCAAAGTATATTCGAATAAATAAATATTTTTTTCAGTGGCTATTTTAGATAAGGCCTCTACTTTGAAATATCTGCGTATTTTTTTAATGCTTAAATTTGTTAGAAAGAAGTCCTCATTTTCAATATTGAAATATGATTAAAATTATAGGGATATTCCTGCATAGTTATCCCATTTAATTAAAGAATACCAAAAATTTTTTTAAAAAAAATAATATTCGAGTATAATTTATAATTTATAATTTATCTCTCAACTAAAATATTTATTTTTACTAATTGCAAGATCGCAGACTTAAAACCTTAAATTTAATTTACAGTCCGAATTTAATGATAAACTTAATATTAAATAAATACTAAGTATAGAGTTCAATACTTATAAAAATTACTTTTAAAGTAATCTTATTAAGAAAGTTTGATCAGCCACTTATAGTTTTAGAATAAATTATTTTAAAATATACGAATTCCTATAGTAATTATATATTATTGTTAATGTATAAATATATGAAATCGATTAATTTAATTAACATCAAATCTCTTATATCAATTCATTCAAATTTCAATTTGTTTAAAGATAGTTTATATATCAATTGATAATTCAATTTGGCATGTTTAATATAGTAATAAAAGCAATTGATTTCTAATAATCTTGTTGATTAGTTAAAGAAGTATCATAACATATCAATTCTACTTTTATATAAAATTATTGTTAAAATATAAATGAAATGGGAAAATGTGAAAATAAAAATAAATTAATAATAAATATGTGTACGCTTTTAATATTAAACCCTTTCGACCAATTAATCAAAACCCCTTAATTATATAAAAACACATTTTCATAACCCAGAAACCCCTAGACCATATTTCAAAAACCCAAAACCCCCTTCGATGGGTAATTCAAAACCCCTAAACCCTTTTCGTTTGAAGTGTAGTGTGTTTGATAATTATGAATAAATATTATATTAATTGCCCTTTATTAGTTCTTTTTGCAGTGTGTGATTACCAATTGTATAGAGAGCTTAGCTTAATTAGAGAGGAGCTTTATAAGTGTAATGGGCATATGTATGAAGGTCATTCGCATTATCCATCGCAATTCGAGAAGCTGAAATGGGAAGGGCGGTGATCGGCATGCTAATACATTAGAGAGATCCTGCATTGAGTGGACCTCCATCTAAAGAAGCAAGATTTGAATCCAGTTGGAAGGGTTGCTTGCTTTCATGAGCTTATGTCAAGGTTGCTTCAAATACAAAGTGGGAAAGTGCGATAGCAATTGCCATGATTGATTATTATTATTATCATTATAGCCTTGTATTATAAATTACTCTTTTATAAAGGGGGATTCCCTTTAATAGGCTCAGCAACACAAATTGCTTCTGTAACAAACATCATCAGACAAATCCATAGCGCAGAGTGTGCAGCCACTTTTTAATACTGAACACCCACATGCCTTGAATGTCTTCTGCACTTAAGCTCTGTACGATTTCAGTGACCCTCTTCACGAGCTGCTGCCTAGAGATGTTAGATGGGATTATCTTACTTGGAGTTTACAGTGTCCACTTTGAGTTGCTTCTTGACGAACGAGAAGAGCTACTCTATAGGATTCAACCAGGGCGAATACTCGGCATTGAATAGAACATTCACCTTGAACTTCCTGGCTGTCTCGAGCATCTCTGAATACTTATGAATGACAGCGTTATCCATCAAGAGTACCACCTACTTAGAGTTGAGATCTTTGTCCGTTCTCACACTTCGCAAGGTATGATAGATGAAATTCTCGAAGAGGGAGGAGTCGAAAGCGCCCTCTATGATTTGACTTGAGAGGATTCGGTCTTGAGATATGGCCGCTATAAATGACATCGAGAACTGCTGCCTCTTATTGGGGCTCTTCTAGATCGAAAGCTCCCTCACCTTCATGCCATAGCTACCTAGATTTTGCTTCATTTCACTCTGGTATTCTGCAATGCTTTTAAACTTGGAGGCTTCCTGTTTGTCATCAAAGTAGTCTTAGATGCTCTGTATATCACGCTAAAACTTTTCGCTCTCTTCCTTCAAGTTGAAGCCTATATTTCCATTTTCAATCAATAGCAAATCTTACCTTGACTTTCGCTGAGTTGGTCTATAGATGCGCTGCTCACATTCTAGGACAGCCTTAGCTTTTTAGGAGTGATGCCAAACCGATTCTCCTTTTGTTTGTCTCCCACCAAGTCAACCGATTTCTTCCTCGAGCTTGACAACTTCAACTTGGCAATTCGATCCAGGACTAGAGTGAACCCACTCCTCAATTTCTTCGCCGGCAGATCCTCCGAAACCACTGACTTGACCGAGCTTGCGATCCTGAAATTCTGAAAGTATTTTGTCAAGCTCAACTACTGGTTCAGGCTCTCTGGCACTTCAGGAATTGGGGAAAGATCTTTCTTCAGAGTTGCTTTTGATTTATAAGCTGGAGTTTATTATTGAGAGGTCCTAACCTAAAATCTCGAATTTTTCTAAACAATATAAAGCCAAGAAAATTACGTTCTTCGAATCAATACTTGAAGAACCCAGGCTGCTGGATTTCAAGACTGTTTTTGATTTTGCAGGCGTCCTCTTACCCAAGATTGAGGCCTCTAATTTTTCAGATTCTAAACCTCCCTTATTCTGAATTTGACTTGAAAAGTTCCAGGCTTTTCTATGAAAGTTTTGATTGAATTATGATAAAATGCTTACGATTTTTAGGATTTTGAAGCCTCACTTTCAACTTGCGATTTTCGAGATTTTGAGGCTTAAATTGGAGAATTTTGCAACTTAGGATTAGATGGCTCAGGGGCGATATTTATAGGGGTTATCCTAAAATTTGGTAAAGCAGAGTCGCCAATCACTTCCTAGTCACTGGCACTATAATCCTAAAACCTACCAAGCAATTATTGGCCATACAAAAGTTTGGAATCGGCCACCAGAATGGGGTTGCCAGCAGGTGATGTTTGTTACAGTCGTGATTGACTTTTGCTTTGTCGATACATATCATTGATATTGAAAGCCCACTACTTTGGGGGCATCGAGTCAGACCTAAAGTTGCTTTCATCCACTGAAATGATCACCGCATCCTCAAGTAGGAACTGCGAAAGCAGGCGACTTATCCACAGCCTTTTATCGTTATAGCTGGGGTCACGATACTTGGTATTTGCAGCCTGGGTCTTCCCAAATCTTAAATGGAATTTCTCTTTCAAAACCTTGTTCAAGGTTGCTACGCAAGGCACTTTGAGAGCTGAGGCCTCAGGGTTATTTTCAGATAGCTCTCTGAGATAGTTGTGCAGCTTCTAACCAGTGACCTGGTAGATACCATTCAGCTCCAAATAACTTTGAATCGAATCAAGCAGGAGAGGGTTATCAGTAACTCCTTTTCTACCCACTTTTTGCAAGGCCTTGGGTTCATGAATCGTGTGTTGAATCTCATGCTTGAACTTCTCAACTATCCTATAAACCATGTCTACCCCTATCCTCAACTTCTTGGCAATCTGCCTGGGCTTCAAGTGATCATTAAAGTACAGGCTTACAGCATCTAATTTCTTACAGGCCAGCTTGGCTTCTCGCTTCTTTAAGAATGGGTTTTTGTCTGCATTCTTGGCTCTCTTCTTATTGCCAATACTCTCAAGTATTTTCTGCATGACTTTAGAGTTCTTTGCGAGATCGGGGTTCAGAGTTACATGCTCTGCTAGTTGTCAGGCCCTGCAGTTCCAATTCCATTGCCTGCTTTCTTCTAATTGAAAGCCGCTGCCTTCCCAGTTTTAATACTCTAAAGATAAGTGTCCAAGAACCCACACAGCTCATCATCCTCTTGCATGTAACAAACATCAACATTCTTTTTCAGGTATTCGGCGATTGAATCCGAGGAGAGTTTGATAATGACTCCACCTGCCAACTCTGACACATGAGGCGGCACCTCGCCGGCATTGATTACCTTGCCCGAGCTGAAGGTGAACTTGGACTTCTAAATCACATTAGGGAAGAGCTTGCCCAAGACCACTGGCGTCCACTTTGTGATGGTCTTTTCCTACAACTTCACTTTGCTGGGTTTGATATCTTAGAGGGAATTGGAGTCCAGGAACTCATCGCTGATAATTGATTGATGTGAGAGTGAGAAGCCAGACTTCGAGCTATGCTTGCTTTCTTCATTCTGTGGGAGTTTCTTCTGGCCCTTAATTGAAGGGGCCTTGCTTTATGGTTTGTGGAGAGATGACAGGATACGCTGTTTATATAATTTGAACTCTTTAATTTAATTATATTTAATCCTGAAATCATCGGCAGATTATAATATATTAATATTTCCTATGAAGGAATTGCGAAAGCTGGAAAATTTTGGTCTTGATATTGAAATTTAGATCTCCTTTGAACAATCAAGTGCTCTCTTAAATAAACTTGAACATCATGAAAGTTGTTTAGAAGTATTGCTTACTATCGGTGTTATTATTAAGCCATCCTGTGAGTAAAAAACCTCCCTGCTTTGCAGTGTTTTCGATTTCATTACATCTACTCACCCCATGAGTATAATCGCGCTCTGCAGATTCTTGAAAGAGCAATTGAAAGCAGATTCTAGTAACCCTGATTTAATAAAACTTGCTAACTCTTTGACAGCTGTCATTGATGGATCTCATTTATCTGTTTACTAAGATTATAGCAGGTATCCCAAGCCTTGCTTAGAGAAACTTAAAATTCTTGACTTCTGTAAACTTTTAAGACAAAATAAGGTTCATGGTCTCAGTTTCGAAGACTAACAACAGGATGAGATCTGTAAGGATCCTCAAGTTGCTGTAATGTACCATACTAATAGGATCATTTTTTAAAAAAGCACTATACCCAAAACATTTATAACAAAAGCTAGACGTGCAATTACAACCAAAAACTTCACTCCGCATTTGAAGGGAACCGTCAATACCAAGAGTTTGCACAAGTGTGGTATTAGTTTTGATGCTTTTAAAAATATTCAAGAGTTTCACGCAGGCTCGTATCTTCTTTATTGGAAAAATGATGGGAAAATTCCTACTCTCAGCCAAATGGAAGATTCTGAGGAAGAGCGCGAATAAGAAGAGGTTTCTTAAGCCAATGAGGAGAATGAATCAGATGAGGAAAACGATGAGGAAAACAATGAGGAAAACGATGAGGAGGAAGAGACAGACCAAGAACCTGTAAACAATTATGAGCAAATCCTTTTGGGAGGAGGTATGAACCTATTGGACGTCGATCTTAAGGAGAAAAGCATAATACTTGAAGAAAACCTACTTTCATCAAATAGAAGATCAAGTTAACTTGTGAGCAGTTTCACAAACGAAAACTCGAGGCGTCATCACGAAATCATAGATAGTCAAATGACAGTAAGTGAGTATACCCACCAATTAAACATTCGACGTTACGAGTCGTACACTCCTTAAAAGAGCTAACAAAAGATCAGTGAGCAAATGCTCTAAAACAAGAAAGATCATCATAAGGATTCTCTTCAGGATTGTCTGAAAAATCCTTTCAGTTTTCAGGATCTCCTTAATCAAGTTGAGGAGAAGTTACAAGGTTACAGAGATAATTTCACCGAAAGTCAAATTAAAGGCTGGTGGGTCATTACGCTCTTTTAAATAAATGCCGATCACTAATGTGATAACAAGTCCCTCAAGATTCAATTGATCGAACCTGATACTATCCAAGAAGAAAGACGTATAAGTTGCATTTAAATCAGGGAGATAATGAAAGCGGAGGGGAAAGCTAAAGAGCAAAAACTTTAAGAAGCTTAACAGCAGCCAGCCTAATAAGAGATGCAGCAGTAACTGAATAATAAGCACCTCCCAGATATTTCTCACCTATCTAAAGGCAAGGGGAACTCTAAAATGAAACATGATATCAGCACAATTTATCAAAAGATAAGAGAGAACAAATAGTGCTATGAAGAAAAGCCTATTAAATCTCTATCCAGCAAGTCATCTGTATATAAAGATACTGATGTAGCAGCTTATACTAAAAACTTAAAAAAAGGCTAATTGAAAGAGCTCCATAAGGAATTCAAAACTATCGTGACCAACAGAGATTACATTGACCCTGTTTACATTAGATTTAACTTAGTATCCTATCCTGCTCCAAATTTCACTCCTTCAGAGTTCACAACTCTGAACAGGATGATGAATTCCGCCGTGCTTATTAATAGATATGTAGAGAGCAAATTATCCCCAGAATAAAAAAAGCTCTTTACAGGATCTCCGTTCTTTGATTCATAGAATTACAGGCTAATGAACAGTTGTCACGCTTATCAAGTCACTAAGGGCACAAATAAATTTAGGCATTTTCAACATAGAAACTACAAACAGGCCTTCAACAATAACTTCGTTTTTCGACCAGATATTTAAAAGCAAGAGCCACTCGACGAGTACTTTGACCAATTGATGGGAGTTGCTAACATTCT